>PITA01001848.1:0-80679 GCA_004023965.1 Spilogale gracilis | reverse complement strand
ATAGGGGACACACCCTATAGTGACAAAACCTTCCTCATGGCAATCACTTCCCTATTTGCGGTAACGCCCAAGTGGCAGCCCGGGATTGGTCTATCTGACTTCCGCAGACATGATCCGCTCGTGGCCGCTGCATATTTCTATGAGACTTCCGTCCTCATGTGCACTGCATGGACTGGTGACCTTTACAGTGATTGGGCCTTATCCTCTCCCCCTCCCTTTTCCCACCTCCCCGCTAGCCCAATATATTCTGTGGTACCACCTTAATAAATGAGATCCTGCTTCCACAGACCTCCCGGCTCCGGTGTGTTTTTGGCCGCGGACACTCATCATCCTGCTCGATCCCACCTTTTTCCCCTGGCTGGACCAGGGGAGAAACCCCAAACCTCGTAGCCCAGGAAGGAGCTACAATGTACTGGACTGGAAGAAATTATGCTGAGTGAAATAAGCCAAGAAGAGAAAGTCAAGTATCGCATGGTTTTACTTACTTGCGGTGCATGAGGGGTAACCTGGAGGACAGTGGGAGAAGGAAAGTAAATGGGAAGTAGGGTAATCCAGGGAGAGAAACGAAACAACAGAGACCTTGGACACAGAAACAAACTGAGGGACTTGGAGGGAAGAGGATGGAGGGATGGGAGAGCCTGGTGGTGGGTACTGGGGACACCTAAAGCGTGGAGCACTGGGTGTGGGAAATGGGGAATGAATCTTGGAACACTGGAAAAAAAATTTTAAGTAACAATAAAAAAAAAAAAAGAAAAAAAAATCCCTAGCAGAGATTGGATAACTTCGAATAAATAGAAAAATTCCTAGAAACATACTACCTAACAAGGCTGAATCAGGAAGACATAGAGAATCTGAACAAATAATGAATAAGGAGTTTGGACTTATAGTCAAACATTTTCCAACAAAGAAAAGCCCAGGACCAGATGATTTCACTGGTGAAAAATACCAATTTTTAAAGAATAATTTATGTAAATCATTTTAAGCTCTTCCAAAAGATTAGAGAGGACAGAGCACTCCCAAACTTATTTTATGAGGCCAGCATTATACTGTTGCCAAATACAGATTAAGGACTACAAGAAAAGAAAATTAAAGGCCAATATACCTGATGAATATAGACACAAATATTCTGAACAAAATTCTAGCAAAACTACATTTGACTCCCCTTTAAAAGGATCATACACCATGATCAATTGGTATCTACCTTTGGGATACAAAAGTAGTTTAATATATGCAAATGAATACATATGATGCACCGCATTAACAGAATAAAGGACAGAAATCATATTATACACTCAGGAGATTTAGAAAAGAGTTTGACAAAATTCAACACCATTTCATGATAAAAATGTTTCAGTACATTGGGTATAGAGGTCTATAATACAACATAATAAAAGCCTAACATCTTACTCAACTCTAGAAGTCCTAGCCCAGTCCCAATTAGGCAAGAATAAATAAAAGGCATCCAAACTGGAAGGGAAGAAATAAAACTATGTTTGTAGATGACATGATCTTATATAGAGATAACTTTAAAAATTACACACACACACACACACACACACACACACACACACACAGTTAGAATAAAAGTGTTCAGTAAAGTTGCAGGCTAGAAAATCAACATACAAAAATCAGTTGCATTTCGATATACTAACAGTAAAATATCTGATAGAAAAATAGAGAAAAATATTTCATTTGCAATAGCATCAAACACAATGAAATACCAAGGAGGTCAGAGATATGTACACTGAAAGCTATAAGACATTGATAAAAGAAATCGAGGAAGACACAAATAATTGGAAAGATATTCCATGTTCATCAATTGGAAGAATTAATAACATTAAATATCTATCCTACCCAAAGCGATCTATAGATTCAATGCAATCATTATCAAAATTTTAATGGCATTTTTCCAAGAAATAGAAAAAAACTCCTAAAATCTTTATGGAACCATGAAAGACCCAAAATAGAATAACTAATCTTGAGAAAGACAAATAAAGTTGGAGGCATGTTATTCTCTGATCTCAAACTTTATAGCAGAGCTATCATTACCAAAACAGTACAGTATTGACATAAAAAAGGCCCACAGATAATGAAATACAACAGAGAGTACAGAAATAAACACGTGCTTGTGGTAAAAAATATTTACATATTTTAGGTTCCCCACAAATCACCTAGACCAGGTTCCCATTTAATGGGACAAGTTTTCTAACATGTAAGTATAGCATTAATCATCAAACTCCAATTACAGACATCAGACTCTGAGAATGTGGTAGACTCTGTGTGCAAAGTAACCATACTAATAAAAATTATCAAAAATGCTGTATAAAAATACAGTTTAAAAGTCTTCTCAAAAGTATTGAAGAGATCACAAAAGTGCATGTAATTTTCAGGCCAAAATCTAAGTGAGAGGAAAATTATGGCTGGCAGCTCAGGGAAACAGACAGGTGGAAAATATGAAAAAGCAATGAAAAGTCAAGGAGAATAGAGAAAGTCTAATACACATACAATTGAAATTTCAGAAATAGAGGAGATGGAGAATGGGACAGAGGCAACGTTATGAGATTTTTATTTATTTATTTTTCAGAATATTGTGCAGGGGCTCTTGGGTGGCTCAGTCGGTTGAGCATCTGATTCTTGACCTCAGGACTGTGAGATCAAGTCCCTTGTCATGCTCCACACGCAGTGGGGAGTCTGCTTGGGATTATGTCTTTTCCTCTCACTCTGCCCCTCCCCCCACTCACGTGTGCATACTCTTTCTCTTAAAAAAGAAAAAAGAATATTGCCCAAATCTACAGATTTAAGAATATCAAAAACCCTAAGAAAGATTACAAAGTAAGGAAAAGAAGTCCACCACCATAGAAAATTAATGGCAAAGAGTCTATTAAAAGTAGACCAAGAAAAAAGATAGACTACCACTGAAGGAGTGGCTGTTAGACTGGCACCTGACTTCCAAACACCAAGCATGGAAATCAGAAAACCATACCCTCAGTGTGGCTCAAAAAAACAACTGTCAACTTAGAATTCTGTGCCCAGTGAAAATATCTTTCAAGGATGAGGATGAAATTAAGAGGTGTTGCTTTCTGGCATCCACTGTAAGGGTAGTGAATATTATAAGAAAGTCATAGTGAAGTGTACAAAGATTCAGGCCAAATATCTTAGGTCTCATATAATGGGTTCAGAGGCCCATTTGGGTTTTCACTTGGCCCATAGGACTCAACAGTCTTTGCTTGCTTTTAGCTTGTTACTGCTTGTCAGGAAAAACTGTTCTCACCCTAACAAGCTCCTTGACTTGTGAGTTACCATGTGATGTTTCCCTGTGTCATTCACAGGGAGCACTGTAAGCTTGGTATATAGTAAGATGGAGATATGATGTTCTGCAGAAAAGATCTATTCTTTTATTTTATCCTCCAACCATAAAGCTGCATGTTACACACTGCTAGTTAGACCTTGGAAAACAAATAAAACCCTTAAGTTTTAGTTGTCCTGAACAAGTAAGTTGACCCGTTCTAAAAGTCAGTTATGAGTATGCTTTCTAAATGGCTGTCTAAAAATTGCTCTGAAACAACAGAGATTATATTGCCATGATGGCATATTTTGCCATGATCAATTTGCTTCTTAATTTAGTGGACCTAGAAGAATCCATTGTTTATTTTTATAGACTTAAATTTTATGCCTAGAAAGATCGGTTAAGGAACTGGATGTTATGCAATGTGTTGTCCATGTTTTTCCTTCATTTGTTCCTGTGTGAGGCTTTTGCGTAAATTATAAAGACTTCCTCAAAGCCTGGAGTCTGAGGTCTTTATTTTCTTCAATAATGTATTAAAATTACTCTTGAGCAGAATAGTTTAATAAGCCCCTGATGTGGTAGTTAAGACCCCAAGGTATTCTTTGAAGGGGAAAAAATAATCTGTCAACTGTCTTCAAAGGAAGGTGAGTTTTTTAGCTAGAGGGTCCCTCATTTTGTTGAGCACGCTGACAAGGTTGTGGAGGTGAATGTTCTGTGTTGTTGAGTCAGGTGAGGGATTTGAAGTTGAGATGAATGCAAATAAGAATCTGGGAATTAAAGAGCCCACCCAGTGAGGATAAAGATATATACTGAAAAAAAAATAAGAACAAAACCTCTTTGGAGAACATATCCTATCTTCCTAGGGTGAGGGTTCTTAGCCTTCTCTGTGCCCTATACTCCTTGGTAGTCTGGTGAAGACTATAGGTTTCTTTAAATGCATAAAATGCAATATATAGTATTTCAAAGGAAAACAATTATACTGAAATCTACCTATCAAAATACAAAAAAGGAAACAAACTTGAGATATATATGCTTTGTTACTTATACTTTACATAAAAAGGCAGTGCGTCTAATAACTACCATGGATTTTTGTGGGTTTTTTCTTTTTACCTTTTTATTTCACACTTCTTCATTTTTAAATTTTTTTATGATTTTTTATTATATTAGTCACCATACAGTACATCATTAGTTTTTGGTGTAGTGCTTCATGATTCATTGTTTGCATATAACACCAAGTGTTCTGTTCAATACGTGCACTCCTTAATACCCATCATTGGGCTCACCTATTCCTCATCCGCCTCCCCTCTAAAACTCCCATTTTGTTTCCCATAGTCCATAGTCTCTCACGGTTCGTGTCCCCTTCTGATTTCCCCACTTCATTTTTCTCTTCCTTCTCCTAATGTCCTCCATGCTATTCCTTATATTCCATAAATAAGTGAAACCATATGATAATTGTCTTTCTCTGTTTGACTTATTTCACTCAGCATAATCTCCTCCAGTCCCACCCAAATGGGTTGATACAAATGTTTGGTATTCATCCTTTCTGATGGCTGAGTAATATTCCACTGTGTATATGGACCACATCTTCTTTATATATTTTTCTGCTGAAGGGGTCTGGGCTCCTTCCACAGTTTGGCTATTATGGACATTGCTGCTATGAACATTGGGGTGAAATACCCAGTAGTGCAACTCCTAGGTCATAGGGTAGCTCTATTTTTAACGTTTTGAGGAACCTCCACACTGCTCTCCAAAGTGGCTTTACAGCTTGCATTCCCACCAACAGTGTAAGAGGGTTCCCCTTTCTCCACAACCTCTCCAATATTTGTTTTTCTTGCCTTGTCAATTTTTGCCATTCTAACTGGTGTAATGTGGTATCTCAATGTGGTTTTGACTTGAATTTCCCTGATGGCTAATGATGATGAATATTTTGTGTTTGTCTGTTAGCTATTTGTATGTCTTTTCTGGAGAAGTGTATGTTCATATCTTCTGTCCATTTTTGTACTTGATTGTTTTTTGGGTGTTGAGTTTAAGAAGTTCTTTATAGATCTTGGATATTAGCCCTTTGCCTGTAGTGTCACTTGCAAATATCTACTCCCATCCCATGGGTTGCCTCTTTCTTTTGATGACTGCTTCCTTTGATGTGCAGAAACTTTTTAACTTGATTAAGTCCCAAAAGTTCATTTTTGCTTTTGTTTCTCTTGCCTTTGGAGATGAGTCTTGAAAGAAGTTTCTGTGGCTGATGTTGAAGAGGTTACTGTCTATGTTCTCCTCTAGGATGCCGATGGATTCCTGTCTCACATTGAGGTCTTTCTTCCATTTTGTGTTTATCTTGGTGTATGATGTAAGAGAATGGTTGAGTTTTGTTCTTTTGTATATAGCTGTCCAATTTTCCCAACACTATCTATTGAAGAGACTGTCTTTTTTCCATTGGATATTTTTTCCTTCTTTGTCGAAGATTATTTGACCATAGAGTTGAGGACCCATAACTGGGCTCTCTCTTTTCTGTTCCATTGGTCTATGTGTCAGTTTTTGTGCCAGTACCATGTTGTCTTGGTGATCACAGTTTTGTAATAAAGCTTGAATCAGGCAAGGTGATGCTCCCAGCTTTGTATTTCTTTTTCAACATTTCCTTGGTGATTTGGCAACTTTTCTGGTTCCATATAAATTTTAGGATTGTTTGTTCCAGGACTTTGAAAAATGCCATTGGTATTTTGATTGGGATGTCATTGAAAGTATAGATTGCTCTGGGCAGCAGAGACATTTTAACGATGTTTATTGTTCTGATCCATGAACATGGAATGTTTTTCCATCTTTTTGTGTCTTCTTCAATTTCTTTCATAAGTGTTCTGTAGTCCCTAGAGTATAGATCCTTTACCGCTTTGGTTAGGTGTATTTCAAGATATCTTATCATTTTTGGTGCTATTGTAAATGATATTGATTCTCTAATTTCTCTTTCTACAGTTACATTGTTAGTGTATAAAAAAGCAACTGATTTCTGTGCATTGCTTTTGTATCCTGCCACATTACTGAATTGTTGTATGCATTTTAGTAATTTGGGGGTGGAGTCTTTTGGATTCTCCGCATGAAGTATCATCTCATATATGAAGGGAGAGAGTTTGACTTCTTCTTTGCCAATCTGAATTTTATTGATTGATTGATTGATTGGTTGTCTGATTGCTGTTGCTAGGTCTTCTAGTACTATGTTGAACAATAGTGGCAAGATTGAGCATCCTTGTCATGTTCCTGATCTTAAGCTAAAGGTTCTCCGCTTTTCCCTATTGAGAATGATATTCACTGTGGGGATGGATTTTATGAAATTGAGGGATGTTCCTTCTATCCATATACTCTGGAGATCTTTAATTTTGTCACATGATTTTTCTGCATCAATTGAGAGGACCATGTGGTTCTTCTTTCTTCTCTTATTTACATGTTCTAACACATTGATTGATTTGTGAATGTTGAACCACCCTTGTAAACCAGGGATAAATATCACCTGGTCATGGTGGTTATCTTTTTAATGTACTGTTGGATCCTATTAGCTAGGATCTTGTTGAGAATCTTGGCATCCATATTCATCAGGGATATTAGTCTGAAATTATCCTTTCTGATGGGGTCTTTGCCTGATTTGGAGATCCAGGTAATGCTGGCCTCATAGAATGAATCCAGAAGTTTTCCTTCTGTTTCTATGTTTTTGAAATAGCTTCAGAAGAATAGGTATTATTTCTTCTTTGAATGTTTGGTAGAACTCCCTTGGGAATCCATCAGGTCCTGGACTCTTGTTTTGGGGAGGCATTTGATCACTGCCTCAGTCTCATTACTGGTTATTGGTCTATTCAGGTTGTCAATTTCTTCCTATTTCAGTCTCAGTAGTTTATAAGTTTCCAGGACTACATCCATTTCTTCCAGGTTGCTTAATTTATTGGCATATAGCCACTGATAATAATTTCTAATGATTGTTTCTATTTCTTTGGTGTTATTATGATCTCTTCTCTTTCATTCATAATTTTGTTAATTTGGGTCCTTTCTCTTTTCTTTTGGATATGTCTGCCCAATGGTATCAATGTTATTAATTCTTTCAATGAACAAGCTTATGGTTTTGCTGATGTGTTATACTGTATTGCTGGTTTCTAATTCATTGATATCTGCTCTAATCTTAATTATTTCCCTCCTCATGCATGGGTTAGGTTTAATTTATTGCTGATTCTTTAGTTCTTTAAGGTGTAAAGAAAATTTGTATATTTGAGTATTTTCAATTTTTTTTTTGAGTGAGGCCTTAGGATGGCCTTTGCTGTATCCCATAGGTTTCAGACCAATGTGTTTTCATTCTTATTGGTTTCCATGAATTGTTTAAGTTCTTTGATTTCCTGGTTGACCCAAACATTCTTGAGCAGGACAGTCTTTAGCTTCAAGCTCTTGAATTTCTTCCAAACTTTTTCTTGTGTTTGAGTTCCAGTTTCCAAGTATTGTGGTCTGAGAATAGACAGGGAATAATCTCAATCTTTCAGTATCAGTTGAGACCTGCTTTGTGAGCCAGTATGTAGTCTATTCTTGAGAAAGTCCCATGCGTGCTCAAGAAGAATGAGTATTCTGTTGTTTTAGAATGTTCTGTATAAATCTATGAGGTCCATCTGGTCCAGTGTGTCATTCAAAACCCTTGTTTCTTTTTTGATTTCCTGTTAGGTGATCTGTCTGTTGCTGAGGTCTCCTACAATTAACATATTATTATCAATATATCTCTTTATTTTAGTAAACAGTTGGCTTATGTAGTTGTCTGCTCCCATGTTGCGAGTATAGATATTTACAATTGTTAGATCTTGTTGGCTAGACTCTTTAAGAATGATATAGTGTTATTTTGTATCTCTAACTCTAGTCTTTAGCTGAAAATCTAATTTGTATGATATAAGAATTACTACCCCAGCTTTCTTTTGAGGTCCATTGGCAAGAAAGATGGTTCTCCACCCCTTCACTTTCAGTCTGGATTGTATATTTAAGTTCAAAATGAGTCTCTTGAAGACAGAATATGGATAGGTCCTATCCTTTTATTCAATCTGCAGACCTGTATCATTTTATGGGAGCACTTAGGCCATTCACATTGATAGTGATTATTGAAAGATATGATTTTATTTTCATCATGTTTCCTGTGAAGTCCTGGTTTCTAAAGATTGTCTCTGTATATTTCTGTTCTACTTCACTCTTGGAGTCTTTCTCCTTTTATAGAACCCCCCTTAATATTTCTTGTAGGATTGGCTTAGTGGTCACATATTCTTCCAGTTTCTGCTGGTTCTGGAAGCTCTTTATCTCTCCATCCATTCCGAATAACAGCCTTGATTGATAAAGAATACTTAGCTAGATGTTCTTCTCATTTAGAACCCTGAATATGTCTTGCCAGCCCTTTTCGGCTTGCCAGGTCTCTGTGGACAAGTCTGACATTATTCTGATGTTTCTCCCTCTGTACCTAAGGAATCACTTTCCTCTAGCTGGCCTTAAGATGGTTTCCTTGGTTCTAGATTTGTGAGTTTTACTATGACATGCTGGGTCATTGATCTGTTCTTCTTGAAGAGGTACTCTCTGCCTCTACGACATGGATGCTTATTTCATTCCCCAGATTAAGGTAATTCTCACCTACAATTTGCTCGAATATATCTTCTAGTCCTATCTCTTTCTCCACCCCCTCAGGGATCCTAGTAATTCCAACATTGGAGTATTTCAGGCCATCATTTATTTTTTTAATTCTGTTTTCATGAATTTTAAGCTGTTTGTTCCAGGCCTCCTCTTGTTCCTTCTTTTCTAGCAGTTTGTCTTCTAGATCAGTAATTTGTTCTTATGCCTCATTTACTGTAGCTGTCAGAATATCTAGATTAGATTGGACCTCATCAATAGCATTTTTTAAAAGATTTTATTTATGTATTTGACAGAGAGAAACACAGCTAGAGAGGGAACACAAGCATAGGGAGTGAGAGAGGGAGAATCAGGCTTCCCACTGAGCAGGGAGCCTTATGTGGGGCTCAATTCCAGGACTCCAGGATCATGACCTGAGCCAAAGGCAGATGCTTTAATGACTGAGCCACCCAGGCACCCCTCAATGATAGCATTTTTATTTTCTGCCAAATCAGTTCTCATTTCTGCCCTTAGAGAATCTATTTTGCCATTAATTTTTTTCTCCATCCTAGCTATTATCTGCATAACTATTACTCTGAAGTCTATTTCCAGTTGAAGTCCAGCTCCAACTGAACCAGAAGTCCCTGAAGGAAGAACGGTGTCAGAGAATGAATAACGAGAGAGCTTTGAAGATTCTTTCTGATCACCTGCCAGGCATCTCTTTCTTGCTGGCTTTCTGTGTCTTTATTTATAGGCAACAAGTTGTAGATTAAAAGGAAAAATTTTTACCGTAGATGATTTTAGAGAATATAGTGCATTGATCAGTGAAAAATACTTTTGCTAGTGTATGTGTCTACAATTTATGTCAAATCCCTCAACCAAAATGGGGATAGGTTTGGTCAGTAGGTTTTTTAAATAATTTCATATATATTGTTTCCAGGCAATAAAGGGTAGATTAATCATGTGGTGTTTTTTAAACAGGTCTTACAGAAAAGAAAGAAAATAACAAAGTAAGTAAAAGGCTTAGTTAGGTGAGTTAGTTATATACAGAGTTATAGTTTAAGCTAAGTTATTAACAAACCAGCCAGGAATCAGTCTGTCTGGCATATGAATCATCCTAAAGAGAAGTGTAGCTTATTTTGCAAAAGTAAAAGTGCTTGTACAAGCCTCTTCTTAGTGACTGGGGGCATAAGCATCATGGAGGACTTTATTTATAGATCCTATGTATGCAGGGCAATGCTCTTACTAATACCTTATTATTTTTATATTTAACCATTCATTTGACCATTCAAAAGTCTCAATAATCTCCCCACAGATCTTCAGGAGATTTAAAGGGAAAGTGCAAAAATACACTTTCTTGAATAGATCTAAAGACTGCAAGGGGTTTCAGATTGGCTTAGAACACCCTGAGGCCCTGTCAAGAATACAGTGGTTTACTTTTAGGATAAAGACCAATCAGTAGAAAGAGGAGATGCCGGTTTTGCACTATCAGCAGGAGCAAGGCTCAGATGGCCCTTTCCTCATTGTGACCATGTCAGGCCTAGTGGCATTATTTTACGGTGGCAGGAGCTGTGCTCTATTGCTACCCTCTACTGAGACTTATGGAAGTCAGTGAGTTTTCCTGTGAGGAAAGAGCTATGCTCAGACTGCCATCTTCCCCATGGTGACTCCATGAGCTTGTGAGACTGGGTGGCTCCCGGCAGGATTCAGAGCTGTTGCTTCCAATTTCACTAGAAAATATCAGATCTCAATCCTTGCACGTGAGCTCAGCTGCAAAGCAGTTTATCCAGAAAGGTGCTGCCTTTGACCTGAGTTTCTTAAGATCCAGGTTTATGTTTAGATGGGAATGTAGGGTTTTTCAACATGAGTTGTGACCTTTCAATGATGATGATGATTGGAAGAGTACCCTGTCACTGGGCCAACAAAACCTATGCATGTCCTACTATTTCTGAAAGTCCCCGAGGGAGGAGATTAGCATGGTGGGCATCCACAAGTGTGGATCCATGGGGTGTTCTTGGGCAGGTAGGACCCCTCTTATCCTCTGGAGGTCCCATCTTCTGCCTCTTTTTCCCTACATCCATACCAGACAGGAAAAGAGGACAGCAGGGTGGGGAAGGAGTGTGAGCTTGGTCCCGTGGGTGAGGTCGTAGGTGGCTCCTATTCTGTCGCAGGAATGGAAGGTCTTCTGAAGAGTGGAGAGGTGAGACTCCCTGTGAAAACTCAGTGAGTTTTCCCGTGAGGCAGGAGCTGTGCCCAGACTGCCATCTTCCCCACGGTGACTCCATCAGCTTGCGAGACTGGACAGCTCCTGACAATTTCTGACACCTTGCTTATATCTCTTTCCATTAGTTCTGTGGCCGAGGTCACAGTCTCTGAACTGTCCTATGTTGGGGGTTCCTCCTCTTAGTCAATCTGTTGAGGGGTGGTTGAAGGAATGTTCAGAGTCCAGATTATTGACCACAATCCAAGAAAGATGCACCTGTTTTATAGGAATCTAGGGTTGTTGGCTTCTTGTTCTTCCAGCCTGTCTTCTGGGGGAAGGGGTCTGCCATGCTGTTGCTCATATGATCCTGTTTGGGCAGAGTTGCCCTACCCCCTGAGAGGGGGGGATGGGCTCAGTGAAAACTCTTTTTTGGGGGGCTTTTGTTCTCTGGTGGCTTTCTCTGGTGGTTTTTCATGTCTCCCTCCGCCCTTCAAGAGTCAGAGCAGAAGTGACCATATCCAAACCTCTGTCTCAAACAGAGATTGCAGTCGGGCCCTCAGTGAGGTCTCCAGGCCACACTGTCCTTGCTTCTGTCTGTGCTACTATAAACCACATCCTGGGTTGCGTGCCCCACAGCGGCACTCCTAGGCTCACCTGCAGGCCCAGGCACAGCTATGCCCTTTGTGATTCTAAAGCTGCCAGCCGCCCTCTTTGCATGTGTGTCCCCACAGCTCCAGGTTTCATTCCGCCAGGGCTGCCCTAATGTCCTTTCTCTATGGCTACCAGTCTGTGAGTCTTAGCCTGATCCCCAGCACCAGTGGATTTTGTGATCTGGTGGTGCAGGATCCCAGTAGCACAGGATCCCAGAGGCTCCCTCCCCCTTCTGTTTATTTTCTGGTATCTGCCCACAGAATCATGGCTCCCTGTTTCACACCTTGAAACCAACTGCCTGAGATATTCTGTTTGTAGAGATCCAGATATATCCTCTTCCATCACAGGCTAATTTTGTGGGTGTTCAGAATGGTCCAGTAGATATCCAGCTAATTCAGGGGACTGGTTGAAATAGGGTCCCCTACTCCTCTGTCATCTTTGCCCCTCCCCCACCTTGGATTTTGAAGTAACCCTGAGCATAGGATATATTCAGATATAACAATTGTAACATAATATGAAAATGCGTATGATTTCTGTTAGGGCAGGACTAAAATCATAGGTACTGCCAACACTGTTGCCTATATTTATAATGGAATAAAATGCTTAAATTCAAGTGTTTTTTTTTTTTTTTATTGTCCAACAAAGGACACAGACCCTAGATAGGAGCTCTGGTCTAGGGTGTAATGTAAATTTCCTCCTTCCCCAGGTATCTCTAGCAAATATGACAAAGAAATGAATTACTTCTACGTGAGTGGATTCTCTTCAGAGATGTCACAGACCAAGGCTCTAGGCCCAAGCCATTTACCAAGTGCTCAGTGACCCATGGCTCTGCCCTGCTGAGGGTGGAGACATGGCCTCTGCCTGTCATCTTGTGTGCATAATGCAGGTGACTAGTACGAACACATAGTGAATATCTGCTTATAAAGAAATACACTTAAACACCAGAAAATAAGTAGATTAAATATTTCCCTAAGGTCCATTAAGAGCTGCTATTTGGAAGGCTGAAAGGGCTTTGTGGTTCCTTTTCTCTCCTCATATCTGCACAGCACTTTTACCATCGCAAACCTTTTTGTCCGTCTAGTATCTAATTTGTTTTTCGCAACCACACTGGGGTTGACTATACTTTTTTTTTTTAAGTTCTTCTCCTAAAAGTATATATATTTAAAACACAATTTGCCAGAATCTGAGCAACAAGTCACAATGGAATAAGCAATGATATTTCTGAGAATGCAACAATTTCAACCTCAGAGGGAAAAGTTAAATGAAATGAAATATTTAACATAAATAATCTCCCTCTGCTGCTAAAGCAGACAAAAGGAAGTACTAAGTACTTATTAAAGGAGACACATTTTTAGGTCTAATTTCTCCAAAAAAAGAATATGCTTATGAAAAAGTCTAACAATCCAATAGTATTGAAGAGAACACTTTAAAATTTCCCCCTATTAATATATATAATATATATATACACATATATATATATATACATATGGGAAATGGTATCAGGCTCAGTTCAATTAAGAGCCAGAAATAACAATAGTTATTTGAACAGTAAAACTTTAATATAAAGAATTATCAACCAGGTATACAGTGGTTAACTAGGTAACTGAGTGGGTAAAAATTAAATTACAGGTGTGCAAACTAAAATCTATGGACCACATCTGGTTTGCTTCCTGCTTTTGTTAATAAAGTTTTATTAGAACTCAGTATGCTCATTTACTTGCATATTTTTTATGGCTGCTTTGTGCTATAATGACAAAGTTAAGTTGTCTCAACAGAGACCACATAGTGTGCAAAATATGATATAATTTCCATCTCGTCCTTGGCCAGGAAGGTTTGTTTACTCACTATTAAGGTATCAAG
The DNA here is from genome assembly GCA_004023965.1 of Spilogale gracilis. Classification (NCBI taxonomy): domain Eukaryota; kingdom Metazoa; phylum Chordata; class Mammalia; order Carnivora; family Mephitidae; genus Spilogale; species Spilogale gracilis. The sequence goes on along the minus strand of PITA01001848.1, from coordinate 67,081 downwards.
CAGGTAGCAGTTGGAGGAAGCATCTTTTATCTCTAGAACTCTGGGACAAAGGGAAGGGCTAGAATTATTAAACTTGGAGGAGACAAATTCAGACAGCTGAGGAGAGGGTTGCAATCTGGCTGTTGCTGATATCTTGGGGAGGGGACACCATAAGGCTGGTTTTACAGTGTTGAAAGAACTGTAAGCCAGGTCTCTCGGAGTTGAAGAAATAAGACTCAAAGGGTTTAAGAGGCTTGTCTTAACATGGCCTTAACAGCGGAACTGGAAGTTCCTCTGGGAAATGGGATTTCAGAACTGGCTTAAAAGATGGAAAGCAAAGAGAGCATGGTGGTTTATGTGGCATGGGAAAGGCATTCTTGCCTAAGGAATACTCAAGGGAGAAAATGCAATGCAGACATCAAGCTTGAGGGGGAGGTAAAAAGGGCACCAGATCCCCAGGCTCAGGTCACATCCCAGACAGATTTAATCAGGACCTCTAGGTGTGGCCCTCAGGAAACAGTATTTTGGAAAGCTTTCTAAGAGATAACACCTGTGGGATAGGGCTGAGACCAAACGCTTGAAACCAAGATATGCATGCATCCACAATCAGAAGCGTCCACCCACCCCCTTCCTGCCTCGCCCATCGGATCTTCCCACCTTGGAAGAAGTCCATTGTTTGGGGGTATATCGGGCTCCTCCTGCATTGGGTAGGGAGGAGGTGATGGGTGGTGAATCAGCAGCCCCTCATCCCTCAGCAAATAGATGTAGGCCTGACGGTTGCTAGTGTCGTGGCCACAAGGGGAAGCCCCTATTGTTAGCAGACTACTTAGCTAAGACCAACTTGGCTCCGGCTTCCCTGTTCTTCCTGCTCTCAGGCTCCTTCATAAAGCTCCTTTCATCAAGCCAGGTCCCTTTCAGAGCAGTAGCACTTATGTAATGAAGGTAAAACAACCCTCATGAGGGAGCAAAATGCCCACACACAGGGAGGCCGGAGCAGGAACAGCACAACCCCAGATAACCCTGACGTGGGGCCTCCCATGGAATGCGCTACCAGAGGGACCCAAGGGATGTAGATTTGCTGTGCAGCACAGCCTGGGGCCGCTCAGCTGAGCCGTGGGCCAGGCCTGCGTTAGGCTCACAGATGCTCTTCATGGGGGTGGAGAGGTGGGGGTGTGGACAGTACAGTCAGAGAGGCAGTGAGAAAGAAAGCCTGGTTCTTCTTCAAAATTGTTTCCACAAAAAAAAGAATACATACTCATTTGACATTCTTTTTTGGAAAAGTAGAGAAACACAAAGTGGAAAATCATCACTTGTATTCTACTACCTAGATATGACTATAGGTAGAGTAATGGGGTGCTCGACCTGTACATATACACATTCAAATAGAGATAGAGCAAAATTTTGATCATATTGATTGTATATCCTTGTACTTGTTTTTTATTTTTAAAATATGATTTATTTATTTGAGAGAGAGAGGGAGACAGAGAGAGAAAGAGAGCATGCATGCATGGGGGGCACAGAAGGAGAGAGAGAAGCAGACTCCCTGCTGAGCAGAGACCCCCCCCCCACACACACACACACACAAGGCAGGGCTCTATCAGGACCCTGGGATCATGACCTGAACTGAAGGCAGATGCTTAACCAACTGAGCTATCCAGGTACTGCTAAACTTAATATATCTTGAGCATTGTCATTGTAGTGTTGTTTTAATGCTTTGTTGGGTTCTAGTGCATGGGCAGCCTGGTTTATTTAAGTTTTTTTATTTAAGACTTTATAAGACTTTTTAAAAGAGCAGTTTTAAGTTCACAGCAAAATTAAAGGGAAAACAGAGATTTCCAACATACCCTCTGGGGTGCCCAGCTGGCTCAGTCAGAAGAACATGAGACACTTGATTTGGGTTTGTGAGTTGAAGGTCCACATTGAGCATAGAGATAACTAAAATAAATCAATAAACTTTAAAAAAAAAGTGTTAGACTCCAACATACCCTCTGAACCCACACGTCTGGTTTCCCCCAATATCAAAATCCCCCACCAGAGTTGTATTTTGTCACAACTGATGACTCTACCTTGACACATCAAATCACTCAAAGCCCACAGTTAATAGAGGGCTGTCTCTTATACTTTCTATAGATTTGGAAAAAGGTACAATGATATGTGTCCATTGCTTTCACTGCTCTAAAAATCTTCTCCAGAACAGCTTATTGAATCATTTCCCTGTTATTTTTATTTGTCAGACTCAAAAATAATACTATAATGATCATCCTTATATGTAACTCTTGACTCACATACATGTTTAACATTTTTCAGTTATCTGAAGTGCTTAGGTGTGGGCTTTATACCCTTTCCCTGAAACACTTCGCTGTCTCCGGGCTCTCTAATTTTTGTCTGAGCTTAAAATGTCACTTCCTCTAGGAAGCCTTCATGACCCCAAGGCTAGGTCCCGGCTAAATACCTAGGTAGCATTTGTACTGTTCTTTCACAGCACTAGCATATCTATTTCTTTCTGGTTCTCTACCAGGCCCCCCAACTTTGAACAGTGTCCAGCCCACTGGAGGTATCCAAGAACTTGCCAGTTGAATTCATACATGTATCAAAGTTTCTAAACTGGGTTTTTAAATATCTTTTCATATTTCATAGAGAGAAAGTTTTAAAAGACCGATAGCAGTTTATAGGTTTCTAGGAATGTATCCATCTCTTCTAGATTGTTAAACATATTGGCATATAATTGTTGATAGTAATTTTTGATGATTGTTTCTATTTCCTTGGTGTTAGTCATGATCTCTCCCCTTTCATTCATAATTTTATTAATTTGGGTCTTCTCCCTTTTCTTTTGGATTAGTTTGGCCAATGGTTATCGATCTTATTGATTCTTTCAAAGAACCAGCTTCTAGTTTCGTTGATGAGTTCTACTATATCTCTAGTTTCTGATTCATTCTTCTCTGCTCTAATCCTTATTATTTCCCATCTTGTGTGAGGGGTTGGTTTAATTTTTTGTTGATTTTCCAGTTCTTTAAGGTGTAATGAGAGTTGATATATTCGGAATTTTTCAATTTTTTTGAGTGAGGCTTGGATGGCTATGAATTTCCCCCTTAGGACTGCCTTTGCTGTATCCCATAGGTATTGGATCAATGTATCTTCATTCTCATTGGTTTCCATGAAGTGTTTCAGTTCTTTTATTTCTTGGTTGATCCACAGATTCTTGAGCAGGATCGTCTTTAGTTTCCAAGTGTTTGGATTTCTTCTGAACTTTTTATGGTGGTTGAGTTCCAGTTTCACAGCATTGTGGTCAGAGAATATGCAGGGAATAATTTCAATCTTCTGGTATCAGTTGATCCCTGATTTGTGACCTAGTATGTGGTCTATTCTGGAGAAAGTTCCATGTGCACTCGAGAAGAATGAGTATTCTGCTGTTTTAGGGTAGAATGTTCTTAAATAAGCCAAATAGAGAAAGTCAAGTATCACATGGTTTCACTTACTTGCAGTGCATGGGGGGTAACCTGGAGGACAGTGGGAGAAGGAAAGTAAATGAGAAGTAGGGTAATCCAGGGAGAGAAATGAAACAACAGAGACTTTGGACACAGAAACAAACTGAGGGACTTGGAGGGAGGGGGGTGGGGGGATGCGAGAGCCTGGTGGTGGGTACTGAGGGCACCTATTGCATGGAGGACTGGGTGTGGGGAATGGGGAATGAATCTTGGAACACTGGGAAAAAAATTTAAGTAACAATAAAAAAAAAAAAGACTGACGGTGCTTCCAGTTCACCCACAGTCCAAAGACTGCAATACACAGATTGCAGATAATAAAGTTAAAAGTGGAGCTTGATCATTCCAAGTGCTAATTAACTGTGTGTGCCTAGTGGCCACAGTTAGCTCCACCAACCCAGGCCCAGGAAGCATAACTTGGTTTCCCCAGAAAAGAAGTTTATCTTTATTGGAACGAAACCTGTATTTCCATCCATCCATCCATCCACACAGCCATCTTGTATAGGTTGAGTATATATTATTCCTTAGTTCAACAAGTTATTTAGAGTGTCTACCACACTCCAGGCATAGTTCAAGTTTCAGTGAAAGTGGTGGAAAACATTTCTTTCTTCTTGGAGCTTGTAATTCATCTATTACATGGAAAACATTATGTCATAAATTTAGAGAATATTCATGAAGAGAAAGACATGGTCCTTACCCCACAAAACTTATAGTCTACTAATGAGTTATAGTAAACACACAAATAGCATAACACAAGTAGAAGTTCTGAGAGCTGGAAACTAAGAATCATGGGAGAGTATTGTGTTATCTCCTTTTATGGTTTCCAAAAGAGTTTCCATGTTTGTACATGATTTCAATACTTGGTCCAACTCTTGGGACATCACTCAAGTTGTTGCATATTGCCAGTTTCATGGTTGATTGATTCAGGGAAGAAGCCTGGCCAAGCTTGACCAATCTGCTTCCTTCACTGAAATATTTCAAGCTAAAACTGGGAGTTTGTTTTTTTCTAAGTTTCCATTTTAAGAGAGAAAGTTGCAGTGAGCTGTAGGCAATATATTTTTTGCCATTTGGAGAAAAATGGACTGCCATGAAATAATGGGCCTAAATGAAGAGAGATTCAGGAAGTGGAGTCTGGTGGATTTTATCCCATGTTTCTAGGTGTTCAGATAGCCCAGCTGTACCTTCTTCCTTCACTTGCACCGTTTGTCCAAAACTTCCTTGTATTCTAACAGCCAACATACTCACCACTGGTATTTATTATTTTGGGTTGGGTGTGTGTGACTTGTAACTAAAAGAATCCTTGCTGAACGCTTTGCCTTCAGAGGAGGTAAAAACTGGGCTGAGCTTTAAACAATGAAAAGGACTTCAGTGTTTCAAATTTTGGCTTTTGCCCCAAGCCTGAGCTACCAAAGAAAATGAGTCAAATCACATTTCTTTTTTTTTTTAGTGTTTTATTTATTTTTTATTACATTATTTTATTTTTTCAGTGTTCCAAGATTCATTGTTTATGCCCCACACCCAGTGCTCCAGGCAATCTGTGCTCTCAATACCCACCACCAGTCTCACCCATCACCCCACCTCCTCCCTTCCAAGATCCTCAGTTTGTTTCTGAGTCCAAAATATTTCATGTTTCATATTCCTCCCTGATTTACCCCAGTTTACATTTCCTTTCCTTCTCCTATTATCCTCCATATTACTCCTTATGCTCCACAAGTAAGTGAAACCGTATGATATTTGACTTTCTCTGCTTGGCTTATTTCACTCAGCATTATCTCCTCCAATCCAGTCCATGTTGCTACAAAAGTTAGGTATTCATCCTTTCTGATGGAGGCATGATATTCCATTGCATATATGGAGCATATCTTCTTTGTTCATTCATCTATTGAAAGGCACCTTGGCTCTTTCCAGTTTGGTGATTGTAGCCATTGCTGCTATGAACATTGGGTACATATGGCCCTTCTTTTCACTACATCTGTATCTTTGGGGTAAAAACCCAGTAGCGCAATTGGAGGGTCATAGGATAACTCTATTTTTAATTTTTTAAGGAATCTCCACACTGTCTCCACACTGTTTTCCAAAGTGGCTGCACCAACTTGCATTCCCACCAACAGTGTAAGATGGTTCCCCTTTCTCCACAGCCTCTCCAACACTTGTTGTTTCCTGTCCTGTTAATTTTGGCCATTCTGACTGGTGTAAGGTGGTATTTCAATGTAGTTTTGATTTGAATTTCCCGGATAGCTAATGATGATGAACATTTTTTCATGTGTCTGTTAGTCATTTATATATCTTCTATAGTGAAGTGCTTTTTCATGTCTCTTGCCCACTTTTTGATGTGATCATCTTTTTTTTTGGTTGTTGAGTTTGAGGAGTTCTTTATAGATGTTGGATATCAGTCCTTTGTCTGTAGTGTCATTTGCAAATATGTTCTCCCATTCTGTGGGTTGCCTCTTTGTTTTATGGACTGTTTCCTTTGCTGTGCACAAGCTTTTTATTTTGATGAAGTCCCAAAAGTTCATTTTCACTTTTGTTTCCCTTGCCTTTGGAGACGTATCTTGAAAGAAGTTGCTGTGGCCGATGTCAAAGAGGTTACTGCCAATGTTCTCCTCTAGGATTTTGATAGATTCCTGCCTCACGTTGAGGTCTTTCATCCATTTTGAGTTTATCTTTGTGTATGGTGTAAACGAATGGTTGAGTTTCATTCTTCTATATGTAGCTGTCCAATTTTCCCAGCACCATTTATTGAAGAGACTGTCTTTTTTTTCACTGGATGTTTTTTCCCACGTTGTCGAAGATGATTTGACCAAAGAGTTGCAGGTCCATATCTGGACTCTCCACTCTGTTCCATTGGTCTATGTGTCTGTTTTTGTGCCAGTACCATGCTGTCTTGGTGATCACAGCTTTGTAATAAAGCTTGAAATCAGGCAATGAGATGGCCCCAGCTTTGTTTTTCTTTTTCAACGTTTCCTTAGCAATTTGGGGTCTTTTCTGGTTCCTTTTAAATTTAGGATTGTTTGTTTCAGCACTTTGAAAAATATTTGTGGAATTTTGGTTGGGATGGCATAGAAATAGAAACAGAAGGAAAACTTCCAGACTCTTTCTATGAAGCCAGCATTACGTTAATCCCCAAACCACATAAAGACCCCACCAAAAAGGAGAATTTCAGACCAATATCCCTGATGAATATGGATGCCAGGATTCTTTACAAGATTTCTAGCTAATAGGATCCAATAGAACATTGAAAAGATTATCCACCATGACCAGGTGGGGATTTATCCCTGGGATGCAAGGGTGGTTCCACATTTGAAAATCAATTAATATGACAGAACAAATCAATAAGAGAAGAGAGAGGAACCACATGGTCCTCTCAATTGATGCAGAAAAAGCATTTGACAAAATACAGCATCCATTCCTGATTAAAACTCTTCAGAATATAGGGATAGAGGAAACATTCCTCAACCTCATAAAATCTATCTACAAAAAACCTATAGCAGGGGTGCCTGGGTGGCTCAGTTAGTTGAGTGACTGCTTTTGGCTCAGGTCATGATCCTGGAGACCCAGGATCGAGTCCCACATTGGGCTTCCTTCTCAGTGGGAAGCCTGCTTCTCCCTCTCTCAGACCCTCTGCCTGTATTCCCTCTCTAGCTGTGTTTCTCTCTGTCAAATAAATAAAATAAAATAAAATAAAATAAAATAAAATAAAATAAAATGTATTCTGAACATCTTTTAAAAACAAAAACAAAAACAAACACCTATAGCAAATATCATTCTCAATGGGGAAAAACTGACAGCCTTCCTGTTGAGATCAGGAACAGGAACAAGACAAAGATCCCCACTCTCGCCACTATAGTGAACATATAGACGTCCTAGCAACAGCAATTAGACAACAAAAAGAAATTAAAGGTATACAAATTGGCAAAGAAGAAGTCAAACTCTCTTCACTGATGACATGATACTTTATATGGAAAACCCAAAAGACTCTACTCCTAAACTACTGGAACTCATACAACAATTCAGTAACATGGCAGGATACAAAATCAATGCTCAGAAATCAGTTGCATTCTTATACACTAACAATGAAAATATAGAAAGTGAAATCAGAGAATTGCTTGCATTTACTATAGCACCAAAGACCATAAGATGCCTAGGAAGAAACCTAATCAAAGAAGTCAAGGATCTGACTCAAGGATTTACAGAACACTCATGAAAGGAATTGACGAAGACACAAAAAGATGGAAGAACATTTCATGCTCATGGATCAGAAGAATAAACAGTGTTAAAATGTCTTTACTGGGGTGCCTGGGTGGTTCAGTGGGTTAAAGCCTCTGCCTTCAGCTTGGGTCATGGTTTCAGGGTCCTGGGATAAGTCCATATTGGGCTCTCTGCTCCACAGGCAGCCTACTTCCTCCTCTCTCTCTGCCTGCCTCTCTGCGTACTTGTAATCTCTCTCTCTGTCAAATAAATAAATAAAATCTTTAAAAAAATGTCTATACTGCCCAGAGCAATCTATACTTTCAATGTCATCCCAATTAAAATTCCCCAACATTTTCAAATCACATTTCAATGATCATTTTGTACTTGAAAACAAACCAACAAACCCTTTCTCCTGAAGAGTTGAAATAACCTTTTCCCTGATAATATTAAAAACAGAAAATTTCAAATAATAGAGAAAAATTTAATGTTTCTCCCCCATCTCTACAAAAACACACCTTCAAGAAATAACCAGTATTAACAATTTGGAATGATCATCTAACACATATCCAATGTAATCTGTTCTTTCCTTACCATTGACATTTTTTTTAAGTTATTTATTTATTTATTTATTTACTTACTTACTGATTGGTATTTTTTATTTTTTTAAATTTATTTATTTATTTTTATTGTTACTTAAATTTTTTTTCCAGTGTTCCAAGATTCATTCCCCTTTCCCCACACCCAGTGCTCCACGCAATAGGTGTCCCCAGTACCCACCACCAGGCTCTCCCATCCCTCCACCCTCATCCCTCCAAGTCCCTACCATTGGCATTTTTAAAAGCACTTTTGTTTTATAAAACTTTTTCCTTGGAAATAACTTCATATTAACAAGAATTTGAAAAATTGAAACAATGCTATGAAAGGACAACTCACCTAGATCTATCTTATCTCATTAGGTTTCTCATTCATTCTTTTTCCTTGCATCATTTGAAGGCAAGTTATAGACATCATGACCCCTTATCTCTAAATTTTTGAAGGTGTATATTCTAAGAATAAGGATATACTCTTATGTCACTGTGGTACAGTTGTCAACTTCATAAAATTATACTGATACTTTAATCCACTGCCTACAAACTAGTTTGGTCAGTTGTTTGAATAATGTCTTTTATAGCACTCTTCCTTCCAGTTCAAGATTCCATCTAAGGTGTCAGGTATTACATTTACTTGTCATCTCCCTCCAACTCTCTTTAATCTAGAACTTTTCCACAGCCTTTCTTTGTATTTTATGACATGACCTTTTTTTTTTTATTAGAGATTTCCCCATTTTGTGTCCACCTGATATTTCCGTAATTAGATTGAGGTTATGCATTCTCTGCCAGAACACTGTGTAGGTGAAATTATTGTCTTTGCAGGGTATTAATTACATCTAGAGGCATAATTTAAATGCAGGAAAATGCATGAATCATGTGTACAGTTTGGTGACTTTTTGGCATATTCATATACCCACATAACAAACAAAATCAGAGCCTAGGGGCGCCTGGGTGGCTCAGTTGGTTAAGTGACAGCCTTTGGCTCAGGTCATGATCCTGGAGACCTGGGATCGAGTCCCACATCGGGCTCCCTGCTCGGCGGGAAGCCTGCTTTTCCCTCTCTCACTCCCCCTGCTGTGTTCCCTCTCTAGTTGTGTTTCTGTCTGTCAAATAAATAAATAAAATATTTAAAAAGAAAATCAGAACCTAGAATATTTCGATTCTCTCAAGAAGTTTTCTTACGCCCCTTGCCAGTCAATGTCTACTCCCACTCCCCAGACCAAAGGAAACATTATTCTTCCTTCTGTCATTGTATATTACCTTTCCATGTCTGTGTATTGCATATAAATGGAATCACACAATTAGTATTCTTTCGTGTCTTACTTCCCTCATTTAACAAAAATTTTTGAGGTTCTTCCATGCTGGATATATCAATAGTTCATCCTTTTTAAAAAAATTGTCATTTAGTATTCTGTTATATGAATTTCTCACAATTTTTAAAATGTTTTCTAGTTATGGGCAACATTTTTAGTTTTCAGCCATTATGAATAAAATTGTTATGAAGAAATCATTTATGAGCCTTTTGTGGATATACAATTTTATATATCTTGGGTAATTTGCTTGCAGTAGAATTGCTGGGCCATAGGAAACGCTTACACTTACATTTTTAAGAAAGTGTTAGTTGTTTTTTGTTTTTAAGATTTTATTTATTTATTTGACAGAGAGAGAGAGCACAAGTAGGCAGAGAGGCAGGCAGAGAGAGAGGAGGAAGCAGGCTCCCTGCCGAGCAAAGAGCCCAACATGGGCCTCCATCCCAGGACCTTGAGATCATGACCTGAGCCGAAGGCAGAGGCTTAACCCACTGAGCCACCCGGGCACCCAGATTGTTAGTTTTCTAAAGTGGTTTACATTTTACACTCCTACCAGCTGTTTACGGATAATTCTAGTTGCTCCACATTCTCATCAATGCTTGCAGTTGTCAGCTTTTTATTTATCGCATTCTGTTGGTTGTATCGTACTATCTCCCTGGTTTTCTTTGGCATATCCCTGATGACTGATTATTTTAAACACTTTTTCACATGCTTTTTTTGGTCATTGGTATCTTCCTTTGTGAAATGCCTTCTCAATTATTTTGCCTATTTCTTAATTGGGTAGCTTTACCTATTGATTTCTAGGCCCTCTTTATATATTCTGGATATGTTATGTCAGATAGCTACAGTGAATATATTCTCCTAGCCTGTGGCTTACATTTTTATTCTCTTAATGGTGTTTTGCCAGGAACAAAAGGTTTTCGTTTTAAAAATAATTTCAGCTTTCACATTTCACATATATACCTTACATTAATTTTTGCACATGATGAGAGATAGAGGCTAAGGTGCCATCCTGCATATGTTTTAAACATTTGCCTCTAGCAGGGCTCTGGCTGCCAAGCGCTTTCTCTCTCTGTTCTCCTGTCCAGCTCCAGCTTGCCTCAATGCTGTGACTGCAGACCAAGAAAAAATGACACGGAGACAACTGGTGCATGTGGAGAACTAGTTCTGCTTTCAAAGCTCTTACAGATTGCAATGTCTCTTGCCAGCTGCAAAGTTGTTCTAAGCTTCACTCGTTTCTCCTTATCCCTGTAAATTCCCTCTATCTACCATACACTGTATTTTCCACAGACTTGTGCCAAGGGGCACCCCACAGAGTGGCATGCTAGTCTCTTCTCCCTCAAGGAGGTCTCACCTTTGCTGGCATTTTTTTCCTTTTGACGTCATTGCTTCTGTAACTCTCTAATGTTATATAAAAATGCATATTTGGAAGTCATATTCTCTTTTTTCTAGTTGTTAGGGTGAGTGTGATGATCCACTATAATTGTCTACATCAGAGCCAGAAGCTGGAAACCTAGTCCCGTGACTTTCAACTACTATCGACATGATAATTCTCAATTCTCTATTTTGAGCCAGTACTTTGCTAAGGAATCCCTGACCTTTATCTCTAGTTATCCTAGCTAATATCCTAATCTTAAATTTACATATCTTACATGGAACACATAATCTTTTCCTGCAAACAGATTCCTACCTGGAATTTCTTGTCATGGTGAATATTGTTTCCATCCACCCAGCCACCCAATATCTGCACGTGTTGACTCCTCCTTCTCTTTGCCACCACACCACATGCCACCACACCATTTCACTGGAGTCTCCCACATGCCTTGCCTTTGATTTTCCTCCCACTGTTCTACCCAAAGCCTTCATGATCATTGGCCAAAACTATTAGAATCACCTCCTAATTGAATTGTAGTCTCTGTCTCTTCCCACCTCCTTTCCTCTACACACACACACACACACACACACACACACACACACACACACATTCCTGACCACTTTAAAGGTTGATATTTCAAAAAATATATCTTTTTGAGTACTCAAACATGATTGAGTCACTCCAAGACTTACCAATTCCTGATAACTCTCTCAATTTCCACAGAGTGTGGTAAAAATTCCTTAGAATTCAAAGTCCCTCATAACCTAGTCTAAACCTATCTTTCTAGTCACATGTGCAGTCATTCTCACTTGGATGCTTAGGGGCACCATGCACAAGATATTTCATATAAATGGCCTCCCACTGTACATGGTGTCATTAGTGTTCTGCAGTTTTATGGCAATAGACTTGCTATACTTTGCCGTCTCTGTATTGCTCTCTGTCTCCTCCCTCCCCAAAATGTGCATGTACATCCCTGTATCCTTCTCTCTTCCTACCTGGAATAATTTCTTTTACGTAACCTACTGGAGAAATTCCCCTTCTTACTCCAAGACCCCACTCAGATGACTCCTAGCCACTTCAGGGTTTTTCTATCAGCCTCTTCACCTTGTAGAGAGGAATATATTTCTCCAGCATTACGTTGTATTATTGGTATTTGTATATCTATCTCTTCTGTGAGGCAATCAGATTTTAGCGAGCAGCTTATGCAATTATACACCCCCATCTATCAGTCTAAGTAAATCTTTGCTAATTGAGTTGGAAATAATTTAGATGGATGGGGTGTGACTGATTGTTGAGCTTTACATATTTGTAGAAGTTGTATTTCATCTTTTAGACAGTGGCGAGGCATCAGGACTGGGGCAGCGTGGGTAGTAGGTGATAAAATAGACTCTGCCCTGCTTAAGAAAAATGAGGCAGCATCAAACAAAAGACCATCTAGGTATGCGTACTTGGGAAGGGCAACTGGGCTGCCTGACCAAACCATATGCATAGATAATAATCTACCTCAAACATTACAGTCCTATGAAGGTGTTCCCGCAGAGGAAAATAATTAGTCAATTTCTGAATTGTCCCCATGTTAGTTTTCAGTCTTAATAGAGCAATCTATTTCTTGTCTCAAACGTTGATTTGTTTAAATTCCCCGGTAAGCACATTCATATATAGTTCTCAATGGCATTGGCTGGGCTGCTTCTAGGGGTAAAGAGCAGCTTCTTTGTTGAAGACACGAATGCAGATTAGACTTTCTACTGGGATAGATGGGGAAATAACTTCTAGCTTAAGGGCAGATGTAGGCAGATGTAGGCTTCAAGCAGAAGCTGGAAACCTAGTCCCATGTCTTTCAAGTACTTTCAGTCTTAATGTCCTATTTCTTGTTTCATTCCCTTGTATGACTCCCCTTTCCTAACTGGATTCCCACTGACTTAATGAACAGAGCCAGACTCAGCGTGGCAGCCACTTTACAACACAATCAAATCATCCTCCATGCCCCTTTGCTCCTCCCCCTTTTCTTATTTGCTGTCTTTGTTTTTCCCTTGGTCCTAATTTTCTATTTCATTAACCCCTTTGCATATTTCTTCTGCCGAAAACCATGTAAAATACATGTTGGAAAAAGGCAGGCTATAAATAAAATCTAGGAAAAAAAGGAAACAAACAAGTCTTTTAAAAAAGAGCAATACCAAAAAAACCAAAACCAAAAACAAAACAATACATACGTATTACAGAAAGTTTCTGAAATGTAGACAGGGATAAAGAAGAAAGTGAAAACTATTCAGTTAGAGAATACTAATATTAACATTTTGGTATATACCTTGACAAATTTTTACATAAAATTTATACAATATAAGTTTATATAAATATAATATAATATGTATATATTAGGGTTCTAGGTATCTATGTATTTTGATACACATACAGCCTATATCTGTACATCTATATCTAGAGACACTGATATAGCTATACATGTATACCCAAATGATCAAGTAGGTATTCTAATAACAAAATAATTACAAATAACATTTTATAACATTTTTATTCAACAATTTATGTATTATCTCTCCATGTCAATATGTATCCATTTAGTTTACACATAAGTATATAGAATGAAGTTGGAGCATAGAACTGATTTCCTTCTATGTCTAAAAAAATAAAAGCAGCAAAACAATCCAAATGCAAATATAAAACCTAACAGCAACCAAATTAAAAAAAAAAAAACACAATACCATCATAAAATAGTGATTTAGAAGATAAATGTTTTTTTTCTAACTCTCAGAAGTAGGATATGAAAAAAGATTTATCAAAAAAATCCTGAGAATTTTTGCAAATATCCTCAAATTAGTAAGGAAAAAGAATAAAAGTTAAACAGGAATCTTAGATCTTCTCTTGTGGGGAAGTAAAAGTACCTACTGGGGAAAAAAAAGACATGGGAACAAAAAGGAAGTAAGCAACTGGAACTGACAGTCTCATATGACATGTAATCGCTAGGAAATCACATTGAGTTTAGAGTATAATCCAGAGCTGACATGTAGGACTAAGTTGCCCACTTTGTTAAGTGGAATGAACCCTTTTACAAGACATGTAACTGAATCAGACATGAGATAAATCAGAGACATGGTTTTCAACAAAGAGTGCACCCAGATCAAGCTGATTTCTCGCTCTGTCTTCAAGTGGATAGAGTTTCATACCCAGCTCTTCAAAGTTTGGAGTTGATAGGAAACAGATTTCAAGTGGCGAGTCCAAAAGAATCCACCCACCTTCCATTGGAGGAGAAAGCGTCCCTGCTGAGCAGATGCGAGATCAAAAGAAATCACATGATACTAAGTCAATGTACTATAGCAACCAAAAATAATAGTAATAATAGAAATAATAACAATAAGTGAAAAGAACATAGAATGTAGCTGAAAGCCGAAGATTCCATTCTGGGGAAAAATAACTTAAAAGACAGAAGAAAATTCTCTGCAAATTTTTAATTTCTATACCACTTAACAAGAATTTGAATTCAGTTTTTAGAAGAGCTCAGAAATTATATGATATACCAACTGAATGAGCTAGAAATGAAGGTTGCAAAGCTAAGGAATAAAAATGAAGACTAAAGTACTATCACTAGATAAGTAATAACTAAAATAGAAATAGGAAGGAATATAATAAGTGTGGCTGGAAATGTAATCACTGAAATTCAGGAAAAGCTAGCAATAATTTTAATAAACTTAAATGATTTAGAAAGAGACTAAAGAAATTAGAGGGGAAGAAGATACCAGCTATGAAAGAAAGGTAATAATAATTAGGTGTTGATAAATAGGAAGTAGAAAACCCAACAAATGGAATAGAACAACCATTCAAAGGTTAAATAGAAGAAAAATTTCCCTGAAAGGAATACCTGAGATAAATGTAAAAGACAAGCTGTGTTGTAGAAAAACATGAGTCTGGATAGTAAACTCTGAGATATATTTTTTAAAATTTATGTTGCCATGAAAAATAAGGACATCTTTTTTTTAAGGTTTTTAATTTATTACACACACACACACACACACACACACGTACATGCACAGCACATAAGCAGGCAGAGCAGCAGGCAGAGGGATACAATCCCAGGACCCTGGGATCATGACCTGAGCCAAAGGCAGATGCTTAACTGACTGAGCCACCCAGGCGCCCAAGAATAAGGAAGACTTTTTAACAAGGATCAGATGATTCTTAGACTTCACACAGCAACATTTAGTGAAACAGTATCTACAATCATATGAGGGAAGGTATGATGTAAAAATTTGTACCAGCAATTAAACATTAAAGAATCAGGGGATAAGCACATGTGAGTCATTCTGGAAGCAAAGAAGTCAACAACTACTTCATGATAAAATCCAGTCACATAAGAGGTGAATGGAGAGGCCATGGAAAAAAGAACTGGGGGGGGGGGGGCAATACATGCAAGAATACAGGGAAATAATACCTACCAAGTTCTGAAGTAATGATTATGTGACTCAAAGATTTTATGGCTAAGTTGATCATATAGTAGAAAGGTGAGGACTCTTCACCCTGCCCCTAAAGTACACATGTCAGAATTGGGTTTGGTGCTGAGACCCAGAACTCTTGCAAAACATAGAACTGAAGTCCTCTAGTGATGAGCACGAGCTCTGGGGGCCTTCTTCCTTGACCTGCTGCTTTCTTTACGCCATCCCCTATTCTGGCCTCAGTATCTCTACCACTTTGATTTCTATCTCTGTCTTGCTCTTCTAATAGAGCATAATATTTAGTGTAGAGTGTTTTTTTTAAGATTCTATTATTTATTTGACAGAGAGATCACAAGTATGCAGAGAGGTAGGCAGAGACAGAGGAGGAAGCAAGGCTCCCTGCGGAGCAGAGAGCCCAATGCGGACCTTGATCCCAGAACCCTGAGATCATGACCTGAACTGAAGGCAGAGGCTTTAATCCACTGAGCCACCCAGCTGCCCTAGTGTATAGCTTTTGAATTTATGTTTATCAGTGGGGTTGAACTGTAATGTTCTCCCCTCCTCCCCCCGGCCCCTGCAAGAAAGTGCACATGCGTGGTGGAGAGGGGCAGAGGGAGAGAGAGAATCTTAAGTAGACTCCATGTTTATTGTGGAGCCGGAGGGGATACTTGATCTCATGACTCTGAGATCATGACCCTAAGGTAATGACCTGAGCCAAAATCAAGAGTCAGACTTTCAAATGACTAAGCTCCCCAGGTCCCCTGTAATGTTACTTTCTTATAGCGTCTCATTTTGTTTTCTTTTTTTTTTTTTAATTTTATTTTATTTTTTCAGTGTTCCAAGATTCATTGTTTATGCCCCACACCCAGTGCTCCATGTAATATGTGCCCTCAGTATCCACCACCAGGCTCTCTCATCCCCCCACCCCTTCCCTCCAAGACCCTCAGTTTGTTTCTGAGTCCAAAGTCTCTCATGTTTCATTTCTCTCCCCAAATTACCCTACTTCCCATTCCCTTTCCTTCTCCTACTGTCCTCTATATTACCCCTTATGCACCACATGTAAGTGAAACCATATGATACTTGACTTTCTCTATTTGGCTTATTTCACTCAGCATAATCTATGTTGATTATGTCCAGTCCATGTTGCTACAAAAGTTGGGTATTCATCCTTTCTAATGGAGGCATAGTATTCCATTGTATATATGTACCACATCTTCTTTATCCATTCATCTGTTGAAGGGCACCTTGGCTCTTTCCATAGTTTGGCGATTGTGGCCATTGCTACAATGAACATTGAGGGTACATATGGCCCTTCTTTTCACTACATCTGTATCTTTGAGATAAACTCCCAATAGTGCAATTGCAGGGTCATAGGGTAGCTCTATTTTTAATTTTTTTTAAGGCTCTCCACACTGTTTTCCAAAGCGGCTGCACCAACTTGCATTCCCACCAACAGTGTAAGACGGTTCGCCTTTCTCCGCAGCCTCTCCAACACTTGTTGTTTCCTGACTTGTTAATTTTGGCCATTCTGACTGGTGTAAGATGGTATCTCAGTGTGATTTTGATTTAAATTTCCCTGATAGCTAGTGATGATGAACATTTTTTCATGTGTCTGTTAGACATTTGTATATCTTCTATGGAGAAGTGCCTCTTCAGGTCTCCTGCCCATTTTTTTGATGTGTTCATCTTCTTTTTGGATGTTGAGTTTGAGTAGCTCTTTATAGATCTTGGATATCAGTCCTTTGTCTGTAGTGTCATTTGCAAATATCCTCTCCCATTCTGTGGGTTGCCTCTTTGTTTTGTTGACTGTTTCCTTTGCTGTGCGAAGCTTTGTTTTCAAATCAAGGTTATGTTCACCTCATAGTATGAGTTGGAGTGTATTCTTATTTTATAAACTTTGGGTAGAATTAATTTTCTTTAGATATTATACTGTAGTATGTATTTTAGCTGTGGATTTCTGTATTAATGTAAGTGTAGTAGTAAGAAAGTATAGTCTGATGCTAGCAGTTATTTGGAATTTACTGAGATGTATTTTATGGCCCAATACTAAGTCAATTCTTACAAATGCTAATGTTGCTTCATGTGTTCTCTCCTATCATTGGGTCTGGAGTTATATACTAGGTTGAGATTTTTTATGTTATTCAAATCTTCTATATCCTTACTTACTTTTTGTCTGCTTGAAGCCATACATTTCTGATAGGTATATTAAAATCTCCCACTATGATTATGTATCTCACAATGTGGGATATAAAATATATATATCTATATCTTTTAGCTGGTCTGTCAAAGTTTGCTTTAAATTTTTGAAGCTATGTTATTAGATACATATTATATCAATTAAGTCAATCTTATATCAAATATTCTATAAGTTAAACTTTATTTCCAGAAAGGCTTAACGCCTTAAAATTGATATTTTCTGGTATTAATGTAACTTTAATAGCTTTATTTTGATTAATATTTACCTGGCACAGCTTTTTTTTTTTTTTACTTTTTTTCAACATTTCTACATCCTCACATTTACATGCTCTTATAAACAGCATATAATTAGATTTTATAAATTCTGACAGTCTGTGGATTAATAAACATTCAATCTATTTATATATTGTTATTGTGTTTTTAGTTAATTTCCATCATCTTATGTTCTGTGGTATTTATTGTGCCTTTTACATGGCAGTTTTTCTTTCTTCTTTTGGAGAAACTGAATATTTTTTTTAAATTCCATTTTTTTCTTTTATGGATTCAGAAGTTAAGTAACACTATATCTATTCTTTTAGTAAAAGCTTATGAACATGAATGAAAAACATGAATACTTAACTTATTACATTCCGAAGTTAACCAATATGCTTGCTCAATGTCTCAGACGGTGGATGTCAATTCCAGTCATGGTCTTCTTTCCCTATATGCTTTTCTCATATATTTTCATTGAAATCTTGTTTTACTTTCTCCCATAAAAGGTTACTATTTTTGGATACTTATTCATTAATTTTTTATTAAAGATTTATTCATTTATTTATTTAGAGAATGGGGAGTGAGGGACAGAGGGAAAGGGACTCTTAAGCAGATTCTCCACACTGAGGCTGACATGAGACTTTGATCTCATGACCCTGAGATCATGACCTGAGCTGAAACCAAGAATTGGATGCTTAACAGACTGCCCCGCCCAGGTGCCCCTAATCTAATTTTTATAATATAATTCCATGGTACAAAAATTCAAAACACAATATAAAAAGGAAAGTTCAATCAAAAATTCTTTCTCCTATCACTGACTATAACCTATCACTTCACACACTTTCCCACAAAGATGATTTTTGTAATCTGCTGTTTTTTAGTATTCATATATAAATAGCTATGAATATAAATTCTTATTTTCTATTTTATTATACAACAGCCATCATTCTGTAAATATATGTTCTGTACTTTGATTTTTAAAATTTAACAGTATATCTTAGAATTTTTTGTATCAATACATAAAGATTGTTATTCATTTCAATGTAGCTGTACAATATACCACTGTACGGATGTACAATGATTTAATGAGAGCTGTATTGTTAAAAACTTGGGTTGTCTCCAATCTTTTAGTAATACAAATAATGACATAATGCATACTGTGAACACTGTCATTTTCCATGAGGATAGTTAAATCTATAGAACAAATGCCCAGAATTGTGATTGCCAGGTCATAGAGTAGATGCATTTTTAATTGAACAGATTTTTCCAAACTGTGCCCTCATGGATTTGGTTTGTGAATACTTAGATTACGATTTTTGCATCTATGTTCATGAGTAAGCCTGGATTATAATTTTCCCTTCTCATGATGTTCTTGCTAGATTAGGATATCAGGATTATGTTTGCCTCAAAAAATGAATTTGAGATGGTCCCTTTTTTTCTTTACTTTGGTAGAGTCTGTGTAAGGTTTTCTTTATTTTTTATTAAATATCTGGTAGAATTTTCTAGGGAAGCCATCTGGGCCTGGACTTTTCCTTGTGGGAAAGCTTTTAATTACAGATTCAAGATTTCAATTGAATTATGAAACCTGCCAACACCAGAGAAGGAAAATACCTATGGCCTCATTATAGAAAGATATTTTTACAGGTAAAAAATTCAGTTATTTCTCTCAGCACAGAAAATTAATTTAAATGTAGTGGTCAGTGGCATAGTTTCAGAAACAATGCTAACTTAGTTTGAATTCCGACTCTGACAATTAACAGCTGTATGAATGTGGAGAAATTATTTAAGCTTTTTGCTCCCATTTTCTTGTGTACAAAATGAGAAAATAGCAAAATAGTACTGCCTACCTCATTGTGATTTTGAAGATTAAATAGGTTAATGCAAGTGAAGCCCTTAGAAAGTTTCTAGGCACATTACAGATACCACATAATTGCTTATTTCTACTACAGAATGATCTCATGCCACTATGTTCTGGTTTATGTAGAGCAGAGATTTGTAGTTTAATTTTTATTCCTTTGAAATAAATTTTTCTTTCCTGCCTGGCTACTTTTATAATATGTTTTTTGTTTTGGATATTTTCCAATTTGATTATGATATATCTCAGGCTGTATTTCTCTTTATTTTCCTTTTAAAATCTGCAGACAAGATATTTTTAGACATTTTTAGAAAGTGTTAGTTCTTATTTCTTCAAAGATTGCTTCTGCTTCACTCTCTGGAATTCTAAGTATACATACGTTGTGCCTTCATATTCCATCCTTCATGGTTTTTAACCTTTTTTTTGTATTTTTAAAAATATTTCCATCTTCTTTTTTGTGCTTCATTTCTAAATCACTATGTCTCTCTTCAGCTGTGCACTAATCTGCTTTGTGACCACTGAGATTTTAATTTCAGTTATTAGATTTTTTGTTTTCATTTCTAGAAGTTCTATTTGGTTCTTCTTGTTTGGACATACTTTATATTTCTAGTTCCTTGCTGATTTTCAAGGTCCCTCTATTTCTTTTAACATATTAAACATAATTACAAGTTATGTGTCTGATAATTCTAATATCTGAAATATTTCATATTGTTTTAGACCTCTTTTTTTTTTTTTTGGCTTACTCTTAAAAATGGCACCTTGTTTTCCTTGTGTTTTATGACATTAAATTCCAAATTGCTCATTTTCCTTGGAATTTGATCTGTAGAAATTCTCAAGGAGCTGGGATGAAGGTAGATTCTTCAGAGAGGAAATGCATTTGCTTCCACTCAATGCCTCAAAGCAATATCCCAGCCTGGTATGATTTGAAAACACCTTTTTAGGTTAAGGTTTCTCAAATCATAAGGAAGTATGAATTTGGGGAGCAAATTTAAGTAAAATTTTAATTAGGTAAAGTGAACTTTAATATTCTAAAAATAACATTTAGTAAATATCTGTCTGTTCAAGTGTCCATGTGTGAGTCCGTCCATCCATTTATCTCTGTTTCTCTGTGTATATGTGCTTAGAGAGTTGTCTAAATGAAATCTATATAACAATAACAAGGTTTAATCCTTGATAACAATAACTAATGAGTTTCATTCTTTGATCTTTGTTCTAGTTTGTATTGCTTAATTTTATCTTATAATAAAATTAATCCCAAGAAGAAAGTCCTTACTTTAAAAACAAACCAATAGATGAAGAATTTGCTGTAATATATTAAACATCCTCCCCCAGGAGCCTGACCAGCACCTTGCCTGGTCTTTCTTTGCGTTTCTGTCCTGAACTTGGTTACTGCCTCTGTTTGTAATGTTGGATTACTGTTAATCCTTCATCTCTGGCACCACTATTTTCTGACAGTCTTGCACCTAGTCCCCCTGCTTGGTTTTCACATTGGCCAGGGCCTGCTGTCCAGCAGGTCACTTTTGTCGGATTCTTGGTGCTGACTGCTTGCTGTCTTTCAGCATGGTGCCAGGCGCCTCTGGGCAGCCCCTCCAGATGGTGCACTCTCCAGCATCTTACACTGGACCAGGGCTTCCCTTCGGGCAAAGCCTCTCGTAGGTGCCAGCTGTTGTCTCTCTAAATCTTTCCTTCTCTCCATCCCTCCTTCCTTCTGTCTCATTCTCTTTCTCTCTTTTCACCTCTCCTCACTGCTTCCTTCCTTGTCCTGTCCTTCTCTCTCTTCTACCTTACTTTTTTCCTTCTCTCCCCTTCCATTTCCTCTCCTCTTCTTCCCCTCAGGATTTCTTTTCTTCCCTCCCTTCATCCTTGGTCCCTCTTTTCTTTTTCTTTTCCTCTTTAATTCTCCCCCATCTCCACTTATTTTTTTATTTATATAATGATTTGTGAGGGGGATTACATGGAATTACAAAATGTAAGTCATTGAACATACTATTGGTTCCATAGAGAATGCTACCTCTATGGAACCATGATAATTATTACATATTTATTGAATCACACATTCATTTAACAAACATTAATCAAGCTACCACGCATCAGGCTCAGTGCTAGGTATTCATACTTACAGTGAAGATTCAGACATGATTTTTCCTCTGTCCTGTAGGAGCTCACAGACAAGTAGGGGGCATTACCAGGGAATGGACAGACACTGTACAGTTAGCTGGGCACCTGTGTCCCTGTCTGCAACGCATGCATCTCCTTGTCTATGGAGACCATGGATCATCAGTTCTGGGGCAACATTCAAAAGAACCACTGCACAGCTTGCTAATGTCGCCCACTGAAGGATTTATTTCCTGAGCTGGGAAGGAAATAACATCAACAGAGACAGCCAAACAAGACGGAATCTAATGCCTTAACTAAATGGGTCGTTTGGTCTGCTCAGAACTATACATCAGCCTACTCAGTCTCTAAACTTGGGACACCCCTGAAGCAGAGTTTGAGAAATCTATATTTGAGCTAGTTTTCTAAAACTAAGGCAACCAACTGGAAGCACCATGGTGCTTGCAGGGGTCAAGCTGGGTCTTTGTAAATTCAGATTTCTTTCCAAAAAGAATCACCATACATTCTGTGGTTTTCGTTAGGAGCCAGATTTCAGACTCCAGCACTTCTTGTCCAGGAAATTTTGCCTTAGGAAAATAAGATGTTCAAGATATTCAAAGGACAAGCACTCCAACTGCCTTTAAAACTTAATTGTGTGTGAAATGTACTACTTCCACCTGTATGGGCCATTTGGCCTTTGCGACAGGCCTCCCCGCCTACGCCCATGCGCGTGTCAGCTGCCCTGAGGTAGCTTGGGCCCAGCTTGGGACTGTAGTGCCTCCCAGGCGGCCCAACAGGGGCAGGAGCTTCTCAGTCTGAACACGGTTTTTGCAAGTCTTTTTCCCCTCCCTCCTTTCTCTCCCTCCTTTCCCTGGGCTGAATCCTAGATGCTCCCAGCTGTCTACTGTTCATGTTGGCCTGGGTGCACTGAACTTTTGGTACTAAACCTGCCAGAAAAATCAGTCTGTCACCTATCCTGACCCCTGAGACTCCTGCTGTCTCCTAGAGATCTGTAGTTCATCCAGGTGTAGTATTGTATTGCAGCTTTCCCGGTTACAAAGTGAAAGATGATCCTTACCAGGTAACACAAGGGCTGAGTTAGTGACAGTGCACATCTTCAAAAACTCTTTAGGGATGAGTCTATTGAACAATTTCTGATACCACAGCAGATTGGTGAGGGAGATATTTAATGGCCTGTGGGATTTGCTTTACCACTTAAATCACATCTATTTCATAACTGCTTTCCTTGTCTATAAAAGAGACTGGTCTTTGCTGTAAAGTCTCCACAGAACAGGCTTCAGGTAAGGGAAGGACCAACCCAGGCCTAGAAGGAAGAGTGAGAGTTTTGACCCTTTGGTCAGCCTCATTTTCTTGGACTGTGATAGATGGTTCCCAACCACCAACTCTTTTTATCTTTTAAGTAATACTTCTGCTATATTTGGAGGGGGGGTGGATTTAAGTAATACATGCTTATTTTAGGCAATTAGAAAAGTCCAGAATATACAAGGTGAAAACTAAAAGTCATCCATAATCCTACAGTCTAGTTATAAGCACACTGCCATTTGGTATATGTACTTCTGGTCGTAGATGGCAGTTGGCAGGGACGGAGAGACACAAGCCACGTCACTACCGTTGGCTGTGCCAAGACAGTGGAGTCCTTAACTCTCCAGAAGAGTGAGTTACAAGGTGTCATTCTCAGGCTAGCAACACAGGCATGATTTGGGAACGTCTTGGTAGTATAAATTCTCAGGCCCTACCTCAGACCTCCTGGAGTTATAGACCCTGGAGGTGGGCCCAGAGATGATTTAACCAGCTTCCCAGGTGATTCTAATGTATACTAACGTCTGAGAACGACTGCGCTACTGCGCTGTAACTCCCCTGACCCTCTCACCCCCTCCCCATCTCCTATATGGGACCACCAGAAAAGATTCTCAGTTTAGCTCATTGGAGTTTAAACTTAATCCAAGCCAATAATTTATGCAGCCCATTTAGGTTTAACTTTGTCTTCTTGGGACAATTGCTCAGTCTCAGACTTTTTTCCTATCAAACTTATCTAGCTCCTCTCAAGACAGTATCTGAAAATAAGGGCACTTCATGTCCATGTTCCCCGGTCTAGAGGGACACCTGACCTTGTGTTGATATTCCCCTGGGTGCTGAGCGCCGGTTCTGAGAGACAGCTGGCCTGATCTCATCTTTGGACATCCTGCAGGCATTTGCCCCTGACATTTGTGATTGCTGACACGTTTGTGACAATCCTGTTCTTTCTCAAATTGTCCAGGGGCCAGGGGCTTCCCTCTGCTCTCTAGGTCTTTCTGTAGCTCCCACAGTTACCGTAGACCCCTGAGTTTCTGCCACATCTTCTATTTACTCTTGCCTGGTTTGGTTCCCTCACACTGTCACCTGTGTCCTAACTTTGGGGTCCATACCCTGAGAGGATGCTTGCTGGACTCAGCTGTGTCTCTCTTATTTGTCACATGCAATGAGCTTGCCTTGCACAGTGGTCTTTGCCCTGAATTCCCAGAGGAGCTTAGGAGAAGGTTTTGTCTGCCTGTGGTCCCTCTGGCTCAGGGGGCAGAGCTTCTTCTCCCTGAAATCCCCCCAGCTCTGTGCCATTTCTCTTTCCTCTAATCCTTTATGCAAAGGCACTGATGTGTTGAATGACCCTCTTTTCCTAGTTCCCAGCTTTCAAGCTCATCTCAGGTATAAATGCCTATTTTGAATGTCAAAAGCTAAAGAGTAATTCTTTCTCTTGGCATCTGTAATTATGCCTGGCCTCGAGGCAGATGGATGTAGGAAGGCAAAATAGAAAAACACAACAATATGTTTCCAAATCTCATCCTCTTTTCATAATCAAATATATACACAATGTTCACATAATTTGGATTCTGCTGCATGTACTTTGTGATGGGTCTTTTTTTTTTGTCACTTATCCATATGCCATGAACACTGTTTCCATGTCATTAAATACTTTTCTACAACATGACTTTTAATGGCTCTGAGGAATTCAATTAAATGTGTTGTGGGAAGGGAAATACATTGCTATTTTCAAAGCTATTGGCAGTTTGTCTTCGTTTCTTTAGGGTGTGGAAGCACAGTTTATTTAAGGGAGAAATAATTATTTTGCTTTAATTGGGATAAAAGAAACACTTTAATGAGCCTTTTAATTATAGGAAGGCAAGAAGTAATATCTTTACGGGAGCCAAAGTTTTAGACGAAGAAGGAGATAAATGGTGGTGAAAAAGTTGTCTCCTTGAGTTGTTCTGATGGTTGGAGAGTTTTGGCTTCCTTTGGGAGTTTGGAGTCATGGGTTGCAGCCTAGGATGCAGGAAAGGGAGGAGGACTTAGATACTAGTAAAAATGAACTCCAACAAGGGGAAGTGGGCCCGGAGGTCAGAGAGGTGAGATGGTTGGCATGGAGTTCATTGCACTGAGGCACAAATACAGGTTTAGGAATATTGATGTCTGACTTTGACATTTATGTTCTGCCTTGTCTTCTTTTACCATAAGAATTAAGGAAAGACTACTGCACACACAGTTGCACATCCAACTGATGCCTTGAGAAATGAAGGAAGATATTTCATATATTTTCATGCTTGTTTTCATGCTTGCAGTCAAGTGGAAGGAGGGTGGAAATAGGGTCAAAAGACATTAGACAATGAGAACAGAGTGAGTCAGGGAGTGTCAGCTGCCTCCAACCACCGCAGCTACTCCCACGGATTTTTAGAAACATTCAGGAATCCTTGTGTCGTAAAGAATGAGAAGTCCAGTTATTTTATTTGAGTATTAAGTAACAGGGTGACTACATAAGGCTGGAAAGACTGGGATACTTTAAACTTAAGTGTATATTAATGTGTTTAAACATCTCTTATTTGGGGTATTTTTCCCATTTTCTGCTGTCATTCATAGCACTGGTATAAGCAGCCTTATAAAGTTTGGGTATATTAGTCATTGTGTCCCTGGGGCAAAGTTCCTGAAGTGGAATTACCTGGGTCATGGAATGCCCATTTCAAAGGCTTGTGATGTAGAACAAATTTGTTTTCAGTCTTTGAATTTCCCAGAAGAACCTGTAGGGCCACGGATCTATCAGGATCACTACTTTGCTTGTCGTCTGTGAACCAAACAGGATTCTGGGTGTTTGGAGGAACACCTATGACATTCTGAGTTCAAATCCTCTCACCATAGTTATGGCCTGGGATACACTGGGTGAGTCAGATCTCTCTTTCTCTCTCTGAGACTGTCCTTATTTCAGAAAATAAAGATGATTCAGTATCATTTGATTTCATAGAATTATATTTAGAAAGTTCCTAGAATTTTATAGATACTAAAACTCTGCAAATATTAAAAAACTGAATTATCTGCCTTTTTGTTCATGATGAGAGCGACTTGAAGATTTCAGTGTTTTCAACTCCACAACTCCAGAAAGGGAAGAAAAATAAGCCATGTGGAACCTGCGTGCTCCAATGTCCTCTGCCAGCCATTAGTCTGAGTAATTTGATTCAAGGCTATTTATGACCTACTTTCTGAATCACTGCCACCCAGGCAGTGCTGTTTCTTACGTCCCCTTGCTGAAAAAAACAATGGGCAAGTAGAAATGGTGTGTCCTATAAAGGGCCAGGTAGAATTCTCTGGAAATTCTGGAAAGTCTGCCACGTAAACACATGTCTGTTTTCCTAGGATTCCTCGCCAGGCTAGAGCCTTGGGGAGGGCTCTTTGGGTCCTCATTGGTGCTTCTTCTCTCACATCCTCACTGGCAATAATTAGGTCTCACCCGGCAGAGAGCCTGGGCCCTGCCTGCCTCTGCAATGCCTTTCTTTCATTAAGAATGGGGCCATGTCAGTATGGCCAGCTGGCACCAGAGAGGAAGGAAGTGTTCGCACCCAAGCTCATACTCCTTGACACCTGTGAGGTTGAATCCCAGACACAGACAAGGAGCGCACATACAGGGCAAACTGGTTGGAGAAATCCATGATGATCACGTCCCTCTAGCTCCCTGACATCATTATGGAGTCTTTTTACAGATGTTCTTCCATCAGGGCTGGGCCCCAGGGGAGATGTAGGAGGTGTGCCATGCTGTGCAGCGGTGGACCCTATCTTTATTTGGAATTTTAGAAATGTGCTCTTCATATATTTTTTGTATGAATTTTAATGAAAAGATACTGCTCTATTGGATCAAATAGTGTTCCCCATCAAATTCAGAAACTTAAAATGTGACCTTATTTGGAAACAGAGTCTTTGTGGATGTAATCCACTAAGATATGGTTGCATGGGAACGGGGCTGTCCCTAAGTCCGGGGACTGGTGTCTTTATATGAGGACCACGTGATACACAGAGACAGAATTGGAAGACCCACACATGAAGACAGAGGCAGAGATTGGAGCGACATAATGACAAGCCAAAGAATGCCAAAGATCATCGCAACCAGTAGAAGCTGGGAAGAGGCAAAGCAAGCTTCATCCTTAGAGCTGTTGTGGGAAGTATGGCCCTGCTGACACTTTTGACTTCTGACTTCCAGCCTCCAGAACTGTGACAAAATCAACTTTTGTTGTTTGGAGCTATCCAATCTGTGGGACTTTCCAAAGGCAGCCCCAGGAAACTAAGGCAAGTGCATTTAAATATTCATCTTGATCGCAGAGGTTTTTTGGCGCCCTCTTAAATTCTGTACCCATGTTGAGTGCCTTTCTCTCCTCACCCCAGTGCTGTCTCTGTCCTCTCCTTTATCTGTTTGTAACAAGCCAAGGAGGAAAATTGTTCATGGGCTCCTTCCAAGATGACATATATGATACATGAATGATATTAATTCGACTTATTTTGAATCCTCAGTTGGCAAGGTCTGAACATATCCAGGCTATGAAAGTGTCCAGTGGCATGCGTTCATTTGACAATACTTATTAGGCACAGACAGTGTTAGAAACTGTGCTGGCTGACAAGAGCAAAATACATAATCTCAGCCTTTAAGGAGTTCATGGTATAGAAGGGAGGTAGGATATAGACACAAGCATCACAGAAGGAAGTGGTGTAAAGCAGGGTCATGCTCGCCCCGAGGTTTTTGTCTGCCCAGAATCCTTCCAGCCCCTTCACAAGGAATTCTCTAAACCCACTCCTTCTCATCCAAGGGGCAAGAGGTGAAAGCTGAATGTCTCCTTTGCCCTATTCCCTTCCTCCTGACAGGGAGTAGGTGTGGGCCTCTTGGTGTTCTGCCAACAACTCCTCTCTCTCTTGGCAAAGGTTGTGAGAGAGGAGATCAGGCCCATGATGATGTCAGAAAAAACTCCCGGAGCCAGGAGACCCACGCCAGGATTCAGAAAGAGCACTGTCAAAATAAAACTTGGACTACACATTCTTTAGGAATGGTGGGGTAAGGTTAGGGCCCTGGAGTGGGCCTCAGAGTTCAAGAGCCACTAGGTGTCCACTGGTAGTAACAGGATAAATCCAGCTGCCACTGGTTTGGAGAGCCAGCTGGAAAGGAAGGGTAAGAAGGAAGAAACAGGTTGGTGGTCCCATGAGCCTGGGACTTGTGGGTACTGCCATACTGGAAGAAGAACATCAGAGAAAAGAGGGATGGGCTGTAACTCTGGTACATGATTTTCCCAGCTGGAGAAAATTCAGCCCTCTTGGAACCAGCTGTGCATAAAGCCATTTGCCTTAGTGATGCAAGTTAAAAATAGTGGTAATTGCCAGCTCCCTGAGTGTGGCCAATTATTACCATTATTATAATTGGACTGGGAATTAACCCACTGTATATGGAAGCCACAACACATCCAAACGTGTTTCAGGCCAGCTGGTGTAGAAATGCTAGCATTAGCGTGGTTGGTATGTTCTTGGAAGAACTCAAAGAAGAGGTGGGAGGTGGGGGGAACAATGCCAGCTGCAGCCCTTGCTTCTCTCAAGCTTCTGCAACAGATCTGAAATCCAAAGCAATGAAAACCTGTGCCATCAGACTGATTGGCTTTGCCTCTCCTGTCAAAGCACCTTCCAGCCTGACCATCTACACATGTTGATCTGTTGTCTGGGGGCATGGGTGTATGAAGGTCCACACACAAGTTGTGTCTTTCCATGTCAGCTTTATGCAATCATAAAGCAAAGTTAAATCACAATGATAAGGCAGGTTCAGGATCTAAACTCAATGACATTTCACCATGGGATTAACTTGACTTCTTACACAGCACACAGAGCAGGACGGAAGACAAGCCACACAACAAACAAGACAACAGAAGGGCATAGGAAGTGAGCGAACCAAATGCAGAGTCAGTCTGGGAGCACGAAGTTGAGGAAAGGCCTCGGGCTGGTCCGGGTCAGCTCTCAGCACTCACTGTTTCCAGTGCTCCTGCACTGAAGGATCTCGGTTCTGTTTGGAGATCCATCGGGCAGAGCCTTCGGTGGCAGTTGCCTTTTTTAAGTGGTCAGACATAACGGGGTCATGCCCAAAGAGTTTTGGGTGTCTGCAGACCTCCTCTGGGTCCGCTCGTCATCAGTTCTGGGTGTCAGCTGACATTGGCTCCGGCGAGATCTCCTAGCTGCAGTACCTTAACTGCTTGTGTCATTGCTTGATCCGGACTCCTGCTTGACATGAGAGTCACCATTTTGTTCCCTACAGAGTGCATGGCTCCAAGTGTGAGGCCTGTGTGTTCTAGAGGGTCTGAAGAGGCCTGGGAATCTCTGAGAACTAATTGAAATTCTGAGGTGCACATAGAAGGTTTGTCCATTTTGGGAAACCAGACTTCATGGGAGGAAGTTGCCCTGCACAGTGTGGTGAGAAGAAAGAAGGGAGGAGCGTTTCTCCCTCGCACCTCTAAGGCAGAGCTGGGACGACTAGGGTGAGGCCTGCAAGGCGATGTTTAAGGAGGATCTCATTCCCGGGTCCACCAAGTATATGATGTCAGCCCCGGCACAAACTTGAGCGGGAGGCCTCGTTACACTTTGTGCCCTGGCCCCAGTCCTGCTCTCCGAAAGCCTGCTCCTGGTCCTCAAGAGAGGTGGTTGTGAGCAGGACGGCTGTCATGGGGGCGACCTGGAAGACTCGGGCAAATGGAGGCCTCTGTGGCAACTCTTTATTGCCTTCACAAACATTCATTTCTCCTTCCTCCCTGGTAACAGGAACCTGAATTTTATTGGGGGTGGTGAGCAATAAACCGAGTTTAACAATTCCCATAAAAAATATTTCCCAGGTGCCCTTGTAGCTTACAGCTCGGTCATGAGACCAGGCTCCTCTCTCTGAAAGAGAAGCATAAATGCATACCACATGAGCAGGACAGGCTGCTTAAAAGGAGCTAAATAAATGGGAAAGACTCTTTTTTATTCTTTTTTTCCCCTCCATTTTGACTTTTTTCCTCCCTCTAGTCTCCAAGGATATCCTAGATCATCAGTAACCTGGAGAATGGAAGCCGCATGTTAGGAGGACACAGTAGAAAGAGAAATCTAGGTCCAGATGACACTATGGAGATGTTAAAGATGCTATTATTAAATCTCATATGAGGTCTTTATAGATATGTAATCTTAACTCTGAGATGAAGTAATTGGCTTCACTCCTTCTTCTTACAAAGGGCCAAGCAGGACTTGAGGCCCAGGGCTATCTGATTCCAAGCCTATGCCCTCAGCAGCTACCCTGTATTCCTGTGTGGCAAGAGTACTCATGGCTAACCTTTGGGAAATAAGCTGTACGGGTGTGATAGATGGTTCCCAATACCAACTCCAGCCCCTTTCTTGACCCTGTTGAAAGGTTTCCTTTAAGGGCGCCTAAGCAGCTTGTGCTCCCTGAACTTGAAGCCTGCACAGGGTCTCTGCCGCCCCCTGAAGACATCAGCCTCCCTCCTGGGACCTTCAAGCCCTCAGCTTCTAGGAGGCCACTGCATGTGCTGATCTTGCTTCCCTCTCCCCCCTTCCTGCCAGGGTTTTCTTATTCAACCTCCCTAGCTCAAATAGATTATGTTTCCATGAAATATTGATGCTTTTTCCTATGGCCTGGGGAAATCCGCCGCTATCTAGATCAGCTGGGTTGATTGATAAGTCAGACTGAGGGGAAGTACTCTTGTTCGGCTGCT
Source organism: Spilogale gracilis (assembly GCA_004023965.1). Lineage (NCBI taxonomy): Eukaryota > Metazoa > Chordata > Mammalia > Carnivora > Mephitidae > Spilogale > Spilogale gracilis. The sequence continues at coordinate 36,277 of PITA01001848.1, read as the reverse complement.
TTGCCCTTCACTGAACGGGGAGGAAGAGGAGTCCTGGCTGGAGCACGCTCAAGTTTCCAGGGCCGCTCAGAACAAGCAAGGCTGGCCAAGGACAGGGTCTATGGGGGAGGGTGGCTGGGACACGGGATTATTCTTAGGAAAACTGTTCAGCCAGTAGGCAGGACAAGGCTACTGGTATAACTCGAGGCCCCTCCTCCCCACAGTCATATTCCCGGCTCCCCAACTTCCCACTTCTTTTCCATCCCCAGATACTCAGGTTATTGCTGATATCAGAAAGTAATTCCTTTCATTTTGAAAACTTTCCAGCAGTCTCTCCAGCCTGGCTGAAATTCTAGATCGTGCTTATCTTTGTGTTCAGGCTTGCTGATCGCAGGCAGAGCTGGTGGTGGCAGAGGGGGTATGAGAGATAAGAGAAGAGAAAGTTCAAGTGTATAGTTTAGCTCAAAGGGCAAGGAAGGGGATGAAGTGAGGGGGGCCATGCAGTGTGCTTCTGCAGGGAAGGGGGATCCCCAATAAAGGGGTTGGTGCAAACAGTGCTAGCTATGATATTGCCGTCTTTGTGGGACCTCAGGCTGTCTGCAGGAGCCCACCATGCCAGGTGGTACGTGGACTGTGCTAACAGGCGATAGTGTTGGGGGCCTCGGGGTACCCCCAGTACAGACCAGAGGGTACCAGTGACTGTGTCAGTTCTTGGTTACCCCCACCCCAACAGGGCCCCTAGGGGCCTGAGCAGGACAGCTGCCACTTCTGCCTCTGCCACTGTGTGATGGTTAATTTTAAGTGTCAGCTTACCTGTATCATGAAGTTCCCAGCTTTTGATCAACTATTATTCTGGGTCCTTCTTTCAGGATGTTTTTGGATGAGATTAACATTTAAACTATCAGACTGAGTTAAACAGATTGACTTCCTGAATGTGGGTGGGCCTTATCCAATCAGGTGAAGGCCTGAATGGAACAAAAAGACAGACCCTCCCTGAGTAAGAGAGAATTCTCCTTCCTGGTGCATGTCAAATGGGGACATCAGCTCTTCCTGGTTCTATAGCAGCTTCCGGCCTTTGGACTCAAGCTGAGCTCTGCAGGTTTTGAACTTGTTGGACTGCTTAACTGTGTGATACAGTTTTTAATAACACCTCTCTCTCTCTCTCTCTCTCTCTTTCTCTCTCTCCATATATATATATATATATATATATATATATATCCATCCTATTGATTCTGTTTCTCTGGGAAACCCCTAATACACACTGTCAAGAAGCATCCCTATGGTGACCCAAATTAGAGGGCCACCACTAACCTAACTATATCTGCCCTGGGACAGCCAGGCTGTCATAGGGTAGCCAACAGGGCTAAGGAACACATGTGGAGATTTCCAGAATTATATGACATAAATCTTTAGGAAGGGTAGCTTGTTTCCTTAGTGTGAGGGCATAGAGAACATAGCTAAGGAAATATTTTTGAGACCCTGTGGTAGGTTGAACAAAGCCCCCCTAAGGATGTCCATGTCCTAATCCTCAGAACCTATGAGTATGTTAACTTCCATGACAAAAGGGATTTTGCAGATGTCACTAAGGATCTTGAGATGGGGAGACTGCTCTGGATGGTCCAGGTGGGCCCAGTGTAAGGGTTACCACAAGAAGGTCAGAGGAGGAGCCAAGAGACGTGGCAATGAAGCAGAGATTACTGTCATGTGCTCTGAAGATGGATAGAGGGGCCATGAGCCAAGGAGGACAGGTGGCCTCCAGAGGACAGAAAAGGCCAGAGAGACTAATACGGGTCATGGCTGGGGAAATATGTTACGGCCCCCTGGGAAGGGCAGGACATTAAGAAGTCAGGCTGAGTGGACGGTGAGGCTTTCTCTGTTATAACTCAAGTGGCAGACAGTGAGGTTGCGCCCCCTCTCCCCCATGCACGGGCTGATGCATTGAGAATGCAGGGTGAATACCTACACATAGGCAAAGTCACTGTTGGGGGTGGGGGGGTTCTCATGTGGCCACCAAATGCATCTTTACTGACCCAAATGTCAGCTGGGTCCCCTATGGGAGCTTCAAATGTTTCATGTAAGGACCAGGGGCCTGGGCACTTTTTGGAGACACTCTGGGTTTGCAGTGTATTCCCCTTGCAGGGAAGGTACGTCCGTCCCACTGATGGTGGAGAACCGTGCAGGGACCCCCTCCTGGCCCCAAGACTGTGTTTGATACTAGCTCAGGACCGGATCAGGCAGCTTGTTTACTTGCTACTGTACAGTGAGGGTGACCTGAGAATTTCCAGCACCAAGGAGCCACGGAGAGAGCACAGCTAAGCAGAGAGACAACCACCAGGCCTGCCATTGTCATGAGGGATGGAGGCCGCTATTCTGTTTTCTTGCTCCCCACCCTGTACTTTAGTTTTCCTAAGTTTGGCTTGGTTTTCCAGATAATCTGATTTTCACATTCTGTCTTTGTGGCTTTTTAAACTATTTTTAGATCCTTTGATTCAGCTTAGTTGGCAGCTGCTCTTCCCCCAGATACTTGCAGAACTTCCAATTTGGCGTTTTGGCGGAGGCCAGGACTTGGGGCTGGAAAGTGGCCCCTTTCCCACCGCCACTCCTTGCTCAGCAGGATGAGGCTTGTGGCTCAGCAGGGTGTCTGCAGCCCAGAGGCTGCCTTCCCTGCGGGAACAAGCCAGCCCAGGCTTTCTCACAGGCCACAGGGCCCAGGCACTGGCTGCAGCCCGCGGCGACGCTGAGGGTGGCCTGGGAAGGCTTTCCTCCGGAAAAGAGCCACAGCCCTTCTAAGATCCTCCCTGTGCCAGGGGACCAAATGACTTTGGACAGATGCCATGGCACAGAGATGGGTTTTTTATGTTTTCATTTTTTAAGATGTATTTATTTTAGAGAGAGCGAGCGAGCACACGAGGAGGCAGAGGGGCAGAGAGAGAGAGAGAATCTCAAGCAGACTCTGCTCTGAGCATGAAGGCCCCCGCGGGGCTTGATCCCAGGACTCTCTGATCATGACCCCAACTGAAATCAAGTCTGACGCCGAAGGGACTGCATCAGGCAGGCGCCCCCCAGAGATGGCTTTTAAACCCATGTGACCTTTTGATACTACTTTATGACCTTTCAGTCATCCTGGGGTATTCCCTCTCCAAAGCCTGGCACCTACTGGTGATGACCAGGGCTCCACTCATACCTTGGGTTCCCACCACCTGCATGACTATACCTTTCTGGGGCCTCAGTGTTCTCTTCTGTAAAATGGGTCTGATAATAACAGTGTCTACCTCCTGATGTCACTGTGAGGCTTAAGTGGATCGGTATCTATGTAAAACACTGATACTTAGGCCTGTGCCTGACACATAACACACACTGTGGTGGGGTGTCGGCAGTCTCCCAGCTCCCACCTCCAGTCCTACCCTGGATTCTCAGGCAACGACATTGCTGTTTTCACCACCGAGGAAACAGAGGCCTCAGCTCCAAAAGATCTCAACCGGACTCCACTTCAAAACTGGACATTTCATGAATTTATATCCCTTCTCCCTGATCTCAAAGGGCAAAGGGCCCCTCCTCTTGTCCAGTGCTAACACTCTACTTACAGCCCTGATCCCTGCTCTTGTCTCCTCTGTCTGGGGCTCCAGGGCGGCTATGCGCTGGGTCACTTTCACAGTTTTTTTGTTTTGTTTTGTTTTGTTAAGATTTTTATTTCTTTATCTGACACACACACACACAGAGAGAGAGAGAGAGAGAGAGAGAAAGAGAGAGAGAGAGAGAGAGAGAGCACAAGCAGGGGGAGAAGGAGAGGGAGAAGCAGTCTCCCACTGCACAGGGAGCCTGATGCGGGGCCTCAATCCCAGGACCCTGGGATCATGACCTGAGACGACGGCGGCCCCTGTTCAACTGACTCAGTCACCCAGGTGCCTCAAGGCCACACTTCTTAATTGCAAAGGAAGTGGTAGTTAAAAGACATTCGTGGTAGAAAAAAAATACAAAGCACTAAAAATAAATATCCCCCGGAATCTTATTAAACTGGCCCCTATTTGTGGATTTCAACCTTGCAAGATCCCAAGGACAGAAGCAACTTTATCCTCCTTGGTTGGGCCCTGGGCTCTTCCGAGATCTACTTTTCTATCCTTCTTTCCTACCCAGAGGCCAATGAGACCTCCCTAAACTTTGCTCTGGATCCTTCCTCTACCTGACAAAATTCTACTGGTTATGGAAGCTCCGTATTAAATGCTCTCTGTCGGTAATGCCTTCTTTTAACTGTCTCCAGGCAGCAAGGATGCTTCCTGTGGGCTCCGTGGCATTGTGTTCACATTTATAATAAAGCACTTATTACATGCTACCACCTGTGCAGGTTGGAATTTACATGATTCTCTAGATTCATGGACTTTGGCTGTTACTGAGCTCAGCTCTCCTGGGAATGGCTGAAATACAGACAATAGAGTACTTGCTTGGAGTTGTTCCAATAGGCTTTTAACTTACCTTTGGAACTAGCATATCATAAATAACCCCGGATCTCAATTTGCAACTGGAGCAGGGCATGTGGGGGGATCTTATCTTGAAAGGGCCTCTATCATGGACACCTTTCCAGGAGGTGCTGAGGACTCATCTGCGCCAGGTTTTCTGCTGTGGATTTGCCTTCCTGAGTTATTTACAATCAGCCACTGATTGAACTTGTCATCAGTGGTCCTCAAGCTTTAGCAGGTGTTAGAATCATACCCTAGTGGTGGTGTGTGGGGTGGAGCTGGGCCAAGGAGACTGGAGGGAGAGGAGGAGAAGGTGTGGAAATGCAGATGGTTGGGCCCCACCTCCAGAGTTTCTGATTCCCAGGAGGACTGGAGTGGGACCCAGGGATATGCATTTCTAATAAGGCCCCAGGAGATGCTACTGCTCTTGGTCCTGGGACAACACCTCTCAGAAAATGGACAAGCTTAAGCCCTGCTTTCCTCCAATGCCCTATCCTACATTTTCTTTCTGTTTCTACAATAATACAGTTTTCCTTTGTTCATTAGCATCACTACTAGTGACTCCCCTTACTTTTAAAACTCTTTCCTGCTCTTCCCTGGCTCCTTTCCCCTTCTCCAACTTACCTGGTATGAGTACCCAAAGGACAAGGATTGTGCCAGTGTAATTTTTACATCCCTAGTGTCAACAATGACTGGCACACACTAGGAGCTTGAATAAATGGGGGAATAATTGGCCTGGGTGTCTGCTTCTGGCCCTGCTATTGAATTCGCTTTTTGGGCATTGAGTTAAAATACCGTGCACGCAGTATTTATTATTGGTAAAATAAAGAGAATGATGCTTCAAAGCAGAAATGAATTACAGAACTGGATTAAAAATAAAAAAGAGTCTGCCTAAGAGGAAGGTTAATTAACAACCAGTTAATTGATAAGATGGAGGCCACAGCTCTCCCTGGTAACGGGGATGGTTGACTAGGCAGTCCACAGTCCAGGCGGCCCATGGAAGTGCTTCCTGGGCAGGGAATTCCAAGTTATATTCCTTAACTTTCGCTATACGAACACAGCTACTGCAGCATCCATGGGAGAAACTGTACTTGAAGAATTTTTGTTTGGAGAAAAAAAAAATAAGGAAATAAGAGCTCCACACAGCTGCCCTGGCCTAGGATTCCACTGTATATTAATATAAAACCTGACTATAAAATAAATAATATCTACCTTTTTTGATTTAAGAAATCTATCCCCAATTTAGGAGTTTTGAGAATACAAAAAGTATCCTAGAAGATATAAGTCACCTCTAATATTAATACTCCCAAATGATCTATAGTTGTATGTTGAATTTATTTTTCCTTTCTTTCAATATCTTTCTTTCCCACTTCCCTTTTCCTGGTAACATTTTGAGTGGTTTTAGCCTTTACATATTCTGGAATCTACTTTTAAAAATTAAATTGTATTATAAGCATTTTCTGTCATTTTCCAGTCTTCAAAAACATGATTTTTCATCCTTATTTTTAAATTATAATAATAATTGCTGTTAAGTAAACCCAAGGATTCAGAATTGTCCATAATGGGAAAGAGAAATTTTCTCCTTCCCAAAAGTGCTCCCCAAAGGAAATCACTGCTAAAGGCTTGAAACTTTTGATGGAGGAATGGGAGGTGGGGGAGCATAGTCAGTAAATTAAAATTTAAAGCAAATAAACAAATGGTCGTATATCATCCTGTGACTCTCAAAAAAAGATTTAGCATTTTGTGGTCACTTCTTTTTTAACTAGAAATAGCAAAAACATGATTTTTCATAGCTGCTCAATATCCTATTACTGAACATTCATCTTGTTTGGCATTTTTAGTATTCTAAAGAGTGCTTGAGATGAACATCTTACATACACTTTCTTGTTTATAGGAGGTAAGGGTATTTTTAATGGCTCTTATACACTAAGCAAGTCACTATTAAGGTATCCTGCAAATAGGGCTCTTGACGGAGGTCTCACCTTGACTCCCGACTTCACCCCTCACTCTGGCCAGTCTCTCAAGCCCTTTTGGATTCAGGCAGCAGTGTGGCTCACTGAGATCTAGGTCCCCTTGGTATGACTCAGGGCTGGCAATGTCTGGTAGGAGGAAATGTGAAGGATTCAAAGGGGTAGAGAAGTCTGGAGAGAGAGGGGTCCCTACTATTCACCTCTGACACACAGAGTGAGGGGGGCAGGGAGGGAAAGAGTCCTGCTTTCCCCTTTACCTCTGAGTGGAAGTCTCTGTTTCCATCGTGCTCCTGAGTCACACCAGAAAAATAGCTCTGGGAGAGGAAACACCTGAAATTACTAGGATGATTAAAGGTAGAGGGCGATGTTATCAGCCTTTTGGGAGCCATTAGGGCAAATGCTAGTGAGGGGGAGAGGTAGGGTTTACACAGAAGGCACTAGAGACAGTGGATGGCAGGACAGAAAACTTTCAGAATAAGAACTCACAGACCTTTCTCACACAAGAGCAGGAATGTATGTAGTTTCACATGGCAGGAATATGTGCTTCTTAGGGCAAGAGTGGAGGAGGTTCGTGGTTCACTGGGAAGGAGCAGGAAATCACATTCTCCCAAGATGGGCAAAGATAAGGAAGGAATCTTGGGTCCTTGAAAAGCACAGCTCATGTATAATTATTCTAGTCCTGGGACATAGTTCCCAGGACTAAGGTCTTGGCAGTCATTTTTCATTTCCTAAGCATTTCTTGCTCTGGAATTTTCCCCTCTCATAAACCTTTCCCTGGGACAGTGCAATGGGAAAAAAGATCAGCCCAGAAGAAGACACCAGAAAATGTGAAGTCTTCTGCCTTCAACACAAAGTTGAGAGTTTTAGGGTGGTAGTTGCCGAGGATGGGAACTCTTCAAAATCTCCCTGGTTGTGTACCTGCTGGGGATGGGTTCCTGTTGTTCATGAGTCTCTAATCTTTGAGCCAGATCTAGGTGCCTGACGCAGGTAGAATAGGGAAATTCTGGGTAAACGCAGGAGGAACAGCAGACCAGGAACTGAGTCTGACACCTGCCAGTGTTTGTGGCCATCAGGCAACCTTACCAGATCCCTGCGGTTTCTCACGGCCACTGTTGTTGCTCAAACCCCCAGCACACATGTGCACACAGACCCAGTTAGTCTCCTCCACTGGAGGCACTAGAGGGACAATAGTATATTTAGAGTATATCTGAAGTCTGTGTCAGAAAAATCGGACTGCACCTGCGCACCGCAGTTAACATGGAGCATGCACAATGATATACAGAGTTCTTGGAATTCCCCGCCTCTTCCCAGAATCTCATGTGACACTTCCGTGCCCAAATTATAACCACCTTTAAGAATCAAAGCCTCACATCCACCCAGGATGACTCAGATCCTCTCTCTGAGTGCACCTGCACTCCCTCTTCTCTACTGTGTGCTGCTGCTTTGCAAAAAAGCTTCTTCTGATATACTAACTCTGATTCATCCTTGAATTCTTTCTCTGGCAAAGTCAAGAACCTGGCACCGGCTGGTGGTTGAGGTCTGCAGCGCCAAGAACTCCCCCATCTCTGGTATCAGACCAGTCAGGATTCAGAGAAGCAGAACCACTATGGGTATATATATATATATATGACATTACCAATAATTAATGGGAACTGTCTTGTTCTACATAGAGTCAAAGATGTCAAATAGCTGTAAAACATTATATATACATATAAACTTATGTCAATGTAAAGTACAAGTGAGCAGGGACAAGCTGGAGCCCTTGAGCAGGAGGCGAACTCTATGAAGATGAACTGAAACCCATGTCAGTTCTCCTTGCGTCTGGCCCTGGTGGTGTGGGCATCCTGGAGAAGCCCAGGCTCTTCATCTAGGAGTGAAACACACACATGGCCCAAGAACTGCATAAGTGGAAAAGGATTTAGGGAATGTTAGAGCAGTTGCAGGCCTGACTACTCCCTCACACCAATGACAAAGCTACAAAGCACCTGCCACCTCCCTTCCATTGCCAGCATCCACCCCACCCCAATGTCCTACAAGAATAGCTATTGTGGCTCACCCCAACCAGAAACACACAGGAAAGGGGATTGCAGAAATGGTTCCTCAGCTTAATCAAGTGCTACATTACAAAGTCATCACAGTCCTCTTCTTGACCACTTGGCACTCATACCAATTTCTGAAACTATACTTATTCTCCAAAGAAAGACAATAACAAAGTCATGCTCCCATCTAACATAATACAACTATCCAGTGTGCTAACAGAAATACTCATTCTCTGAAAGAGGATATGAAGTTCTTTTTTGGCTCTGGGTAATGTTCATTCTTCCCCTAGGAGATTCATCCTCTCCCTTTTATATCTTCTGCTTTATTTTTAAAAGATTTTATTTATTTATATGAGAGAGAGAAAGAGAGAGAGAGTTAGTGAGAGAAAGCATGAGAAGGGAGAAGGTCAGAGGGAGGAGTAGACTCCCTGCAGAGCTGGGACCCTGATGTGGGACTCGATCCCCAGACTCTGGGATCATGACCCAGCCAAAGGCAGTTGCTTTATCAACTGAGCCACCCAGGCACCCTATTTTCTGCTTTAAATACTAAAATATAAAGTTACTATATATTAATACAGCTGGTAAGATGATAAGGGGTAGACAGAGAGAAAGAAAAATATTTAATATGTATCTGAACATTCATATTAAAATAAGGACTATTCATAACTATTATAGTCTTGTATGCAATCAGTCACAGAGTCATGGCTGGTTTTTCCAACTACCTTCTTAGACTACATTCCATATTTTTGTTCATCCCTCACCTCAGCTTACTGAGCTTCCCTGCCTTGTGGTGGGTGACCCAAACCTTCATTGCTGAAAGGTCTAGGCCCTTAGTATTCCTGCCTGAACTGGGTTGATGAATTTAATTCAGACCATGGAAATACAAGGAAGTGGCTCAGAGGATTGTCTGCAATCCAGATAGACTTCTCCAGACCATTCCACATAGTAGCAACCCAATTTTCCCTTGATAGGCAGGATCACTGCAACCTGTAAAGTAACTCTCCCGACCCAGCTTTTTCTGGCCTGTTGATTCACTAGCACAAGGAGCTCCAAAACATCAGATGGCAGTCCAGTTCAATGGAATCATTGTTGTTTCTAGTGGAAGTATTTCTCCCTTTGAAACTTAGACCTCTATCCCAGAAGAATCTAAATTAAGGGGACAGAAAGCTAAATTTTACTAGTGGATCACTAGAAATAAAGTCATATAACTATGACTAGGAGTCATAATAAGTGGTGCTACTTCCCTTTATCTTCTAATCTGGCTATGGAGAAATAGCACCCTATGCTGATTCAGAGCATATTCTGCCTTCTACGAGGAGACGATTCCATCCCTTTAATATTTTACCACCTACCGAGAGCTGTAACTGAGTCTTCAAAAGACCATTCCATCATCTTGCCCAGGTGGTCATGTCCCTGTGGACTAGATTATAGGATAAGACTGGAGAGTTTCTATAGCCCTGGTATAGAACAGTGAAGGTCAGTTGCTAGCCTTGTCAACTGAAAAACTACTTCTGATGGTCTTATTAATAGTCATAGAGAAAAGGGCATGACCAATATCTGCATATACCAGGTCCCAGGATATGTGTTGATTTCCTCCAACAACAAAACCACATCTAGAAGAGGAGCTACAATAGAAGTCATCACCTGATTAAGTGTGGTGAAAACAGCCCAGCTTTTCCCCTCATAGGCACACTGTTATAGACTAGTTGTACAAAGATGTGGAAGTGGTACTCATCATCTCTCAAGTCCTTGAAGGTGACACTAATCTCTTCAATCTCTCCAGAAATGTGGTATTGTTTTGGGTTTATTCTTTTCCTGGGTGTAGAGTACTAGTGACTCCCATCTGGCCTTTCCTACCTTAATAGTCCTCACTCTACAGATTAGGGAACCAATGTGGGGATTCTGCTGAGTATGTCTCTTCCAACAATGCACTCCAGAACTGGGGGAATAACCATAAGATGATTTCAGGGACCCACTGGGCCCACTATGGCTTGGATCTGGATGAAAAGGCCATTAGACATTTGACCTTCATAAGCCCCCACTCTGGCTGGTGGACCACAGTGACACTACAAACTTTGAGGCATTAGTGCCAAGTCAGACTCTGTGTCCCACAATACCTGGAGGGAGTCTGATTGTTTCTCCTTCCTTAATGCACAGTTACCCTGGTAAAGAGTCACAGGTCCTTTTGGAGAAGGCAGGAAGGAAGGTAAACAACATAAATTTTTGATGGTGTAACAGGCTTTTTCTTTAAGGACCACTGACTCTGAGTTGGTAAAGGCTCAAGTCTGGGACTTGATTGAGAGGCTGTGACTCTCTAGTCTGGGGACATAAGCCAGACTTCTGTTCACTAGACTTAGAGCTTTTCTGCCTATACAGATAAAATAAGTCTTTATTAGGTTCTCTAACTATTTTAGTACTAAGGACAGCATGATCAACCAGCCAATGCCAAAGAGCTCTATGAGCCAGACTGTTCTGATTACTGCTTTGATTACTCTTCTGTCACCTGACCCCACAGAATCATACCATCCCTTTTTCATTTAGGAATCACAATTCACTCCCTAATATCTGACTTATAGGGAACAACAATGACCAAATCTTTCAAGGATGCTGGAGGCCAAGATCCTCTCATGAATTTATTATAGACTTAATGAAGGGTGTGTCCTCTGGGACCATCCAGAATGGATAAGGTCTTATGTGATTAGTCCATTCTAGCTTTCTAATCTCCTTAGATCTTTGAATACCTTCCTCTACAGTACACCAAGAAAGTTATGGTATTTCATCTTAATTTACTGCAGACCACCTTTGGATACATAATTTGTTTAACCAAATATTAGAGCTGTTTCCATATACCCATATCCTTGAGCTAAACTATCAAAGATGGATTCTCTGCTAAATGAGCTTGTTTTAGAGTTCTTAAGAGAACTAATCAGATGTATACACACACACACACACACACACACACACATAAAGAAAGAAATTTATTATAAGGAATTGGCTCATGCACTTATGGAGGTTAGCCAGTCCCAAGATCTGCAAGGTGAGTTGGCAAGCTGTAGAACCAGGAGAAGTGATGATTTAGTTCCAGTCTAAAGGTGGGCAGGCTTGATACCCAGGAAGAATTGAGGTTTCATTTCAAGTATGAAGACAGGAAAAGTTGATATCCTGGTCTGAAGGCTCTCAGGCAGGTGAAATCTCTCCCCCACTGAGGTCAGCTTTTCTGATTCATTCAGCCCTTCAACTGATTACAGGAGGCCTACTCACATTAAGAAGGGCCGGCTGATTTATTCAGTTTGCTGACTTAAATGTTAATCTCATCCAAAAACATCATCACAGAAACACCCAGAATAATGTTTGACCAAATATCTGGGCACCTTGTGGCTCAGTCAAGTTGGTACATAAAATTAACCATTATAGAACCCTTATCAGTAAATTAAGGTTGATTCAAGTTTACACTTCTTCCACCTGAACTAAGGTAGGAGTGAAGAGTGAGTGGAGGAGAAAAGTAGGATAGAAAATCAACATGACTTAATGACCTTATTGGTCATCATTTATATCGTGACATATATTCTACTAGGTCCCAAAGAGATTATCAAGGCACCCCTCCAAACTAGCAAGCCAGCTATTTTTGCCCTTAATTAGTTTATCTTTGCTTTGTTAGCCTTCAGCATTGAAGTGAATAGATGACAGAATTGGGAAAGGATGTTATTGTCACTGGGAGTCTATTCCTAGTCCTTCCTTTCTATAAGCAAAGTAGCTTGGATTCCAATTTCTTCCTCTCTGAATGGGGTACTGCTTCATGGAAGTTGTAAGAATAGAGAGACTATAAAGAGCTTGGCATATAGTAGACGTTTACTAAATAGTTGGTATCTATTCTTTTCATTTGTCCTAACTATGAGAGAAAAATTTCTTCTTATCCTTATTGCATGAATACTTTTGAGAGTATTTTGGCTTTTAGTTTGTTAGTTTCTCTCTCTATATCCTGAATTTTGTATAATCAGCAAACTATATATTTGATACCCATATGCCAGTCCTTATGATAACTACTCAAAGGATCTGCAATCATAGAGAGAACCAGAAGGTACTCTTCCTAGAGCATTAAGACATACCCATGATTGGTTTATTTTGTACACCCAGCCCTTAACAAATCCTGAGTAATATTAGCTATAATAATTATTTTCCAGGGATGTAATTAACTGATATTCCACCTTCCTTCACTTATGCCTTTCCAGCCCCAACATTCCACACATATACCACCATTTTCAGCCCTATCATGAGATTTTACATAAATGCCTGGTCATGTTCTAAGTATAAATTTGTTGTGTGTAGAAGCAAAATTATTCAAATAGAAACAGGATTAGGAAGACCTAGACATCTGTAATTCAATCATTGGTCAAGATGAAATCTGAATATAAAAGGCTGGATTCCAGGTGCCTCAATCCGAGGCACCTCTCTGGTTAGGAGAGGTATTAAGAAGACCAACTAAGAAGCCCAGTGGTGGGTACTGGGGATGCCTATTGCATGGAGCACTGGGTGTGGGGCATGGGCAATGAATCTTGGAACACTGAAAAAATAAAATAAATTTAAAGTACAAAAAAAAAAAAAAAAGAAGACCAACTAACAATAACAATCCTTGACCTTACCTGCTAACTCCATAAATTCTAACTTTTATCCTGTCCAGGCTTTCTCCAGACACTGAAACACCCCTGGTTTTACAAAATAGGACTCTTGCTACCCACCTCCCTTTTAGGTAAGATTGTTCCATTTTGTGAGAACTCAAGTCAGGTAACAAATGGTCAATTTTTCTAGCACCTAAAACTCATGTGCTCCTTGAACACCAAGCTTGCATTCAGCCCTTGTGCCTCCTTTCAGTGAGCTCAGCTTCTCTTGAATCAAAGCCAAATGAACTTTGTGAAAATGCACTTAGGGCTACTCACATTTAAATTTCCAACTTTTTTTCTCCTTGGTATTTTGCTTCTATTTCTTATGCTCTTTTTTTTTTTAAATGTAGCTTTGTAAGCCATCTGCCATCCTTTCTGGAATGAGATGGCATATAAATACATACATATAAGCATACATAAAATGTATACTGATATTTGAGAAAGATGTTTCAAATACAAATGCATCCTTCTAGGTCATTGGTATTCAAGACAGTGAGGAAGAGAGGATGGGAAAGAGAGCTGTATTTTGCAAAATTCCTTCTGATCCTTCCTTACCCCTACCTACTTTCAGGGACCCAAGTAATATTAAAATCATGGTGGAGGGGAGATTTACATTTTGAAAAATTCTCCCAGGCGATTGTGATTTACTTCTTTGGTAAATCACAATCGCCTGTCCTCCACCCATAGCTCAGTTACACATCTCCAGATTTTCTCAGCTTTCTTCCTGCTTTGGTCAGAAAGCAACCCACTCCACCATATTAGCTCATCTCTCCATAGAAATTCCATTTTGGAGTTATGATGTAGTGTTATACGCCCTTGGCTTTCAGAGAAAGATAATATAAGAAACAGACAGTTAAGGGCACATCTAAATCTTTTGCAAAGCCTTAGATGAAGCCATTGTGCATTATGTGACCAAATGTCACCCAAATAAAGATTTCTCTTCATAATTCCTCACAATACTCAGTGCTAGAGAAAAAAAACGAGTCTCTGGGAAAACTTGAATTCTGCCTGTCAATAGATGAGGAGAATTACAGTGCTCATGATGCTGTCATTTTTCCCCCCTATTGTCTTCCAGGAGTTTCTGTCCAATCCAGCAAATAGTGGATGCTGGGTACCAGGATACATACTATATTATAAATATTAGGTGGGCCAGTTCTGGGTTCTGGGACTCTTATAGTCTACCAGATACAGAGCAAAATATGTGTGCCATTATACCAAAGCTTTTTTCAGATTCCTCTTGTAAACCTCTCTCCCTTTTTCTTAGTAGTTTCTGTAAAGCATGTTCTCCAGATTTTTAAATGCCTTGTTATATTCATGTTTTCCCCCTGAGTGGAGCAGAATTTAGGAGGGGTTTTCCACTTTGTTTTTGGCTGTTTGCCATCCTCTACTGTCTTTTCCTTTTATCCCCCCATCTTATATTTTTAATTGTGCGATGCCAACTTTTCAGAGCATGGTCTCTTTATAAAAGTTTCGTGTGCAGTGTAACCCCTCTTCCATGGTCACGGATTAGAGGTGAAAACTTGACCTGAGCTGGGTCATTCAGGTTTTCATATTGGGGATTCGAAGCTGGAACACTGAGACTGAGAAACAAGTGAAGTGGTCCTATAGGCTGAGGTTACCTATTTGAGGTGGCTATGGTGGAATTCATGGTAGTGAAAAAGTGAGATGGAATGATGATCTTCAGAAGGAAGAGACTGAATTAAACACCCAGAGAAAAGTTGAAATGAAAGACCAAACAGAATTAAAAAAAAAAAAAAGTATGAGTATGAGAGGGTGAGAAAAGCATATGGAGGCATATGAAAGTTCTCTTTTGATTATTTCTATTTTCTCCATGAGATAACAGGCAATGTCTTCAGCTTAGAGTAGGAATGGGAAGAGGGTGGGCAACTTGAGAAGAGAAAAGAAGGTGTGAATTACTCATCACTGAGTGGGGAGTAAGCTGACTAAGGGAAGGTGGTAGGAGTGGTAAACAGCACTATAGGCTTACTGGAGTGACTAAATAGAGACAAGTCATCCTAATCGTATACTTTTTCTCTGACTACTTTCAACTCTGTGGATATGGAGCAGCCAGAAAGTTGGATGTCACCAGGACAGAGTTCTCTGCAAGGTGAGTATAACCTGAAAGGAAAAAAGGAGCAAATGAGTTGATTATATCTGTGAAAGAATGTTTATAATAATGGAATCTAATGAAGACGGTTGAGGTACAACTGGACTGTAAAACAATTGCAGGGTTAGAGATCTCAGTGTGGTCTAAGAATCAGTGGTATTAGCGTATAGAGGGGGAAAGACTGAGAGACTGTGGTTGGAGAATGGGAAATTTGAAACAAACTTTATGGAAGAGTTTGGGAAATGGTAATGACAAGAATAAAGGAAGGATAGGTAGAGGTTGGGTGGGCAAAGTAGGTGGAGATGAGAAGACTGAGAAACTGAGAGGTAAAAGTCCCAGAGGTATCATCTATATGAAGGCTGAAATCATAAAGTGTTGTAGGGGTAGTAAGAGGGAGAGAAAGAGAATGAAGAGAAGTAATCCAAAGACTTTTAGATGACTCCATGAAGGAGAAGCAGTAGATGCTTTAGTGTGATGCATAAGTTTCAAAGAAGCTGTGTGTGTATGTGTATGTGCATATTTATATGGGAGGAATGAAGGTCTGAAAAAGGCAATGAGGAGAAAGGACATTTTCTGCATGCAGGCTTAGTGGTACCAGTGGGGTAAGATAAATCTATATCTTGAGAGGGCTGTGGGGGTGAGGGAAGTCATCCTCAGAATAAGGAGAGGGAAACATTCAGTTGTTAAGAATTGGGGGAATTTGCTAATGGATCATGAGTTTCAGTGGGCATGCTAAAAGAGTTTGAAAGAATAGGAAATCTTGTTTGATTAGAGAATATTTTGAACTTTATAGGAAAGAGAGTCCAGGTGGAGAAAAAAGACCCAAGATTGTGGACATCTAATGAGAACCCAGGGAAACAGGATGGTAGGGCCAGATGGGATGATCTGGTGGGAGGTGGACAACCCATTGTAGGTGTCACCTCTTTTTTGAAAGTAGATTCTTAGGAAGATGGTAGCAGCAAGGCAGGAAATATTGGGGAAAAGGGGCTTTGTGGTGTACCCGATGGTGGAGGCATGGCATCGATAGGGTAGAGGCATGGAGTACAGGAGTAAGCACATGACACAAGCTCAATTAATCAGTCTCCAGCTCCCTTCAGACAGACTTTAACCATGGAACCAATAGCCCAGACATTAGTTATCATTTTCCACACTCCATAAAGATTCATAATCTCTTATCACTTATTCTGAAATCCTCAAATTCTAAAAACCAAAAGGTAATACATTATGCATTTAGCAGCAAAGGCTCACCTGACCTAACAAGAAGATCTTTATAAACATCACTTATTTTAAAACTGAATATTGGGGTGCCTGGGTGGCTCAGTTCGTTAAGCGACTGCCTTCGGCTCAGGTCATGATCCTGGAGACCCAGGATTGAGTCCCACTTCGGGCTCCCTGCTCGGCGGGAAGCCTGCTTTCCCTCTCTCACTCCCCCTGCTTGTATTCCCTCTCTCGCTGTGTCTCTCTCTGTCAAATAAATAAAATCTTAAAAAAAAAACTGTGAATATTCATATGTTTTACCGTAGAACAGTTAATGAGTTTGATTACAGAGCATGGATTCACACCCCACTGGGAGTGATATATAATACATGGTATATACTCTATGTTTCTAAAATCAGAAGAGTTCTAAAACTCATCTGACTGCAAAGATCTTGGCAAAGGTTTTGGGGTTTATATACCCAACCAAGTATGTAAAAAGCCTTTCTTAAGCCACCCTAAGGTGGGGAAGCTTCATGGAACTTGGACCTACCTGGGACCACTGTGAGGAATACTGTGAGGACTCCCAGGACCCCGGGGGACATGTGGACTTGACCTATTTCTAGTCTCCTTTTCTTCCATAAGTCACAACAGGGTGGGAAGAGAAGCAACAGTAAATGCTTCAAAAGAAGCTATACACATGTCCTTCTTTTCTCTTTATTGTTAACTAACTTTGGCATGAAATCATCTGTTCTGAGAGAAAGCTAAAGAATTTTAATTTGAGTCTTGACATTCATACCCACTAGAGATTCCAGGACTGATGGCCATCATTCCTGACATTAAAGAAAGCTGTCTCTAGAGAGTGAAGGTGAAGCCAACATCTAAAGACATCAGTGGTGGGAGGTGGAACTAGAAAGCAGGTCCTGACTATGCTCCAGTCCTGGCATCCATTATTTCTGAGGCTGGTTCCACCTTCCCATGATCTGATTATGTTAGCCCATAAATCCCCATCTTCTGCTTAAGCTGGCTTGTCCCATTCACAATGAAACAGCAGGAATGTCCTTCCAGGAAGATAGTATATGAACCTGGGGATGCTGGACATCTTAGAAGATATGTAGCTCTTGGTATCATGGAAATATGTCAGCCAACAGCTCTTCTGGGCTTGGCTTCTCCTGTAGTGAGAGAAGGGGTATCTGACAGTTCTAGAGGAAGTGAGGTCCTAAATGAGTTCCAAGTCAAGGGATCAGGATCATTAGGTGAATCCAGAAATCTGAGTGTTTTTCTCAGCAAAGCAGAGTCTAAGGTGCTGTACCCATAAACTGAGGCAGAACCCTTGGGCGGGAATCACTTCCAGTAGTCTCTGATGCATAGAAATAAGGAGATGGTCTAAGGGGTAGAATGTGGGTTGAAATCCAGACTCAAACTGCTTGTCCTATGTAGTAATTGTCATTTGAAAAACACTAGTCAGAGAGGGTGGATATAATAATATTTATAGATAGAAAGATGGATAAGCAGATGAGAGAGAAGAGTTTCAAAGAGGAGTGAAAAAGATAGAGTCTGGAAAAATTCCTGAATTGAAGAGAAGAGAGATGTAACTGATATTTATAGATTACCTGTGACTTAGGTTGTAGATAAAGAAAAAGCTGCTAAATGTGGAAGTTCACTGGAGATAGCAGAAACACAGTCACCTGAGAACTGAGGTACAAGATAAGGGCTGGACAGGACTCAGGATGAATCAGCTTATTGGTGTGATAATTGTTACATTTATGGCTCCAGTAAGCCATGTCTCCCAGTATTCATACTTATCTAGTCCTTCCCATATTGACTCTGGGCTCAGCCAGATAACATCCTTTGACCAATTAGATATTGACAAATGTGATAAATTAGAGGTCTGATAAGCATTTGCACATTGGAACTATGCTCTTCAAACTCTGAGATCACAACACTATGAGGAAGCTCAAGTTAGCCATGTACACCCTCAACGTGAAGGACAACCAAGGAACTCAGACAAGAACAAAACTCCAGATCCCAGATATAAGGCCCTGATTGAACAGTCTTAGCCCATTGCCCAATCGAAACCAGTTATCATGGAACAGAAATGAATATTCTCCATTGTGTCCAACCAAATTCCTGACTCATAACATTATGAGCAAGTAAAATAATTGTTGCTTTAAGCCACTAAGTTTGGGAGCAGTTTGTTATGCAGCATTGGACCACAAGTGACCCTCGAACCATTGGCCTATGAAGGATGAAGGTGATCCTGCATGGGGGCATCTATGATTTCTTGATCCCCCCAAAGGGCTATAAGATAGAGTTCTTTTCCTTTTAGCACTCCTATGTCCAGATGCCTTGACCAGCTTATAACCATCTAGCTACTAGCCTGTTGATGAAGGAAACATGTGAGGAATGGATAAACGAAGAGATGTGGAGCTGAACTGTAATACAACATTCCTGGTCCCTTTCTTGCCTCTGGTCTTCCTGTTATGCAATCTTATAACTTATTGTCTAAGTTTCTCAGTAAGTTCAGTTACCTGACAGCTGCAAGTGCCCTAATGACACTTGTGTTTTGTTTTGTTTTGAACTTATGGTGGTAAAATTCACAAAATGACATGGGTTTTTATTGCAAGGTAGAAAAACTGTGAGTAAAAATGTTTGCAGACCACTTCCCATCTTAAATGTGGAGGCTCTATCCTGTGTCCACCACTTCTCCTGACCTGGTGCACTCAGGACCAATTTCTGAAATGCCTGCCATTAGCAGGCAGCAAGGGCCCCACCTGATATTTTCAGAGTACCAAGGCAATGTAGAATTATTATGGGTTATGTGCGCTCGTCTTGAGTTAAGACAGATCTTTGGTTCTGATTGTCAGCTTGTGACCAAATTTGGCAATACCCATCATCCTAGTTCCCACAGGGCTTTGAGGAGACACCAGATACTTGTCCCTTCCAGCCTGGTGCCTAACATAGCTGCTAACTTTTCCCTCTGGTACCTGAAACTTAAAAAGACAATAAAAGGCACACAGATCAATATGTTGAATACCTATATCTTCAAAATATCATATTATGTTTTTTCTAGACATGACAAACATGCAAATTTACGTTGTGCAAAAACAGAAGAAGCACGGCTTATTATAGTACCATGTTTGTCTGACATGTTCTCTGACATAGAAGATACCTTAAGACATTCTTTAATTTTTCCTCAATGTATTCTCTACTTGAATATCAAACAACTGTAAGGAAGTCTTACTGAAATTAATATTTATCCTTAATTGTCTTCAACTGTATCTACAATAAGCCACTGTACTGAGGTCACAAAGTTTCAGATAGATCAGAGGGTGAGGTTGACTTGCATCTATCCCCCCACTGGGAGATAGCACAAAGCCTGCTCTTATTGTTCACTCTGTGGTGTCTTCCCAAAGAAAGAACAACAGGGCTGTGTTATTTGGAGAGAACTGAGACCTATGCATTCAGAGGATTAGAAATGATCAAGGCAATATACCCCATCGTTCATCACTGGGAAAACCCAGAGAGGGAAAATGTGCCTTATTTTCTCTCACTGCCCTTCATGGAACACAATATTACTTCTTCTCTCTTTTCTTAGCCTGTGCTGGAGCAAATAGTTTGGGGACATGCACAGTATGAAACAACCCCATTAAGTCAGGATGGCAAATGTAATGCATTACTCTCCTTCCTCTTTGGAGAAGTTAGATAAATGTTGCAAGTGGGCGTCCTAGGTAAAGACTAAAACAGAGGCTTAGCTAGATTTGGAATAATGGGTCAAAGTCCTTTCTTAGAGGAGAACTACAGACTCTATTTTCACTTGCTGTGATCGATATGCTAGAGGTGCATGGGTCTGTACTAAGTTGTGGCTCTAGACAGACACCTAGGCCAGAGCTCTTTCCTCTGACCAGTGCTGTTGCTCTAGGAATACTCTAGATGCCTCTAATTCAAATGTTAAATGGGTTCCATGTTTTGATCTTCATGACTTGTTGGTACTTGCTTTTATCCTAAATCCATCCCTTTCTTTTCAATATTAGGTCAGGTATCTGCAAGTTGCAGTGCTACTTTCACAGCCAATGAGAGGATAGCTGGTCATTTCATCTCCATGTGCTGCCAGAAGCCAAGAGGGATAAGAAGCATTAGCAACTCCCTTTGCCATGGAAGGAAAATGGCACAAGGGCATTCTTGTTCAGTTCAAGCAAGTGTGTACTGAGTACCCTCTAACCACTCAGGGGACCTAGAGATGAATGAAGCATGGCCTTTGACTCAAAAAGCTCATTATCTAGAGTAAGGGTTGGCAAGCTACATGTGTGGACTGATGATTGCTGCCTGTTTTTGTAAATAAAGTTTTATTAGAACACAACCACACCACTCACTTACACATGGCCTATGGTTGCTTTTGTTCTATAATAGCAGAGCTGAGTAGTTATAACAAAGACTGTATGACCCACAGGGCCTATAATATTTAATATCTGGCCCTTACAGAAACTGTCCACCACTACACAAACTGGTTTGTGGTATATTTACAGAATTATACAATTGATAATATAACAATTGTACATTATCAAATTTCAGAATATTTTCATCACCCGAGAAGATATCTCCATCAGCAGTCAGCTTCTAGCCCCTGGAAACCACTAATTTACTACCTATTTCTATGGATTTGCATATTTCTGACATTTCATATAAATGGAATAATGCAATATGTGCCCTTCTGTGACTGGCTTCTTTTATTTAGTGTATGGTTTTCAAGGTTCATTCCTGTTGTAGCATGTACCAATAGTTCATTCCTTTCTATTGCCAAGTCATATTCTATTGCATGGATGTAGCACATTTTATTTATTTATCAGGTGATGACTATCTGGGTTTTTCTACTTTTGAGCTATTATGGATAATGCTACTATGAACAATTACGTACAGGTTTTGTGGTTTTGTGTGATCATAAGTTTTCAATTCTCTTGGGTATATACTTAGTTGTGGGAATTGCTAGGTCATACAGTGGCGATTAACAAATGTTTAACAATTTGAAGAAGTAGCAAAGTATCTTACAAAGATTTTCCACATTCTTGCTAATGTTTATTATTGCCTGTTTTTTTTTAATTTTTTTTATTTTTTATTGTTACTTAAATTTTTTTCCCAGTGTTCCAAGATTCATTCCCCATTCCCCACACCCAGTCCTCCATGCAATAGGTGCCCTCAGTACCCACCACCAGGCTCTCCCATCCCTCCACCCCCCTCCCTCCAAGTCCGTCAGTTTGTTTCTGTGTCCAAAGTCTCTGTTGTTTCATTTCTCTCCCTGGATTATCCTACTTCCCATTTACTTTCCTTCTCCCACTGTCCTCCAGGTTACCCCCCATGCACCACAAGTAAGTGAAACCATGTGATACTTGACTTTCTCTTCTTGGCTTATTTCACTAAATTCTTATCATACCAGTGGGTATAAAGTGGTATTTTGTTGTAGATTTTATTTGAATTTCCTCATAATAAATGATGCTGATCTTTTCATGTGTTTATCTGCCATTTGTACATTTTCTTTGGAGAAATGTCTATCAAATACTTTGTTCATCTTTAAACTGGTCTATTTCATTTTTTATTGTTGAGTTGTAAGAATTTTTTACATATCATAGATTCTAGTCTCTTATCAGATTTGCAAATATGTTCCCCCCTTCTGTAGGTTTTCTTTTCACTTCTTTATGGTTCTCTTGGAAGTAGAAAAAGCTTTTAATTTTTTTTAAAGCTTTTAATTTTGATAATGTCCTATTTATCTATTTTTCTTTTGTGACTTGTGCTTTTGGTGCCATATCAAAGAAACCATTGCCTAATCCAAAGACTTACTCTCATGTTTTTTTTATTCCTAATAGAGTTAAAGTTTTAACTTTTACATTGAGATTATCATCCAATTTGAGTTAATTTTTTTTTATACAGTAGGAGGTTGGGATCCACTTTCATTCTTTTGCATGTGACACTATTTGTTGAAAAGACTATTATTTCCTATTGAATTGTCTTTACACCCTCACTGAAAAATCAGTGAACTGTGAATGTTAGGATTTATTAATTGATTCTCAGTTCTGTTCCATTGATCTGTATGTCTATCCTTATGCTAGTATCACACTGTTTTGATTACTCAAGTTCTATAATAGGTTTTGTAATCAGGAAGTGTGAGTCCTTCAACTTTGTTCTTCCTTTTCAAGATTGTATTGGCTATTTTGGGTTCCTTATATTTCCATATAAATTTTAGGTAACCTTTGTCAATCTCTGAAAAAATAGCCAGCTAGGATTTTGATAGGGATTACATTAATCTGTAAATCATGTTGGGCAGTATTCTAGGATCAGTGTTAATCTTTTTGCTTCCAGAATGTGTGAGCATGGATCATCTGGATAATTTGTACCAATGATTCCCAAGAGTTTAGAGCATCAGGATCCCTTTGTAATGTAAAACATTACTAGTGACTCCTCAAAAGATAAAAATTGTATTTTTCTAGTAATAGTAACCATTTATTACCTTAGTATACAAAGACAAAAACTATTACAAATTCAAAAATATTTTTATGCAAATGTTATTTTATTATTTCATTATAGCATCCATAGAAAGGGGAACCCTCTTACACTGTTGGTGAGAATGCAAGTTGGTGCAGCCACTTTGGAAAACAGTGTGAGTGTGAAAAGAGCTAAGATGCCCTTCAACGACAAATGGATAAAGAAGATATGGTCCATATATATAATGGAATATTACGCCTCCATCAGAAAGGATGAATACCCAACTTTTGTAGCAACATGGACTGGATTGGAAGAGATTACACTAAGTGAAATAAGCCAAGCAGAGAAAGTCAAGTATCATATGGTTTCACTTACTTGTGGAGCATAAGGAGTAATATGGAGGACAGGTGGAGAAGGAAATGAAATGTGAATTGGGGTAAATCAGAGAGGGAGACAAAACATGAGAGACTTTGAACTCAGAAACAAACTGACGGTTTTGGAAGGGAGGGGGTGAGGGGATGGGCGAGGCTGGTAGTGAGTACTGAGGGCACGTATTTCTTGGAGCACTGGGTGTGGGGCATAAACAATGAATCTTGGAACACTGAAAAAGTAAAATCATGTAATAACAACAATAATAATAATAATAATAATAATGTCCATATATAATTGAGAAATCATAAAGCCTAATGTGGAGAAATGTTAAATACTCTGGTCTTCAGACAATGAGTGATATTTTGGGGGTTGTTGTACCAGTTACAAAAGCATTGTTGGCTCCCACTAGGAGAACCTCTGGCCAGCCTTAAAATCCTTCTGATGTAGTAGTTCCATGTTTCTATACAGAATTCCTCAGCCACAGAAGAAGGCAGCTTGGCCAGAACTGGCCCCTGAGAACTAAACAATGTCAGTTAGCCCACAATTAGCCCAATGCTTGTGAGGAGTTGATTTCCCTATGAGAGAAGGAAATTCCCTACTGAGTCGCTGTCCTGCTGTCTTGGGCAGACCATGCTGATTGCCTCTACCTGGTTTCAAATGCTTGCTCTCAAGATGCCCTACAATTGAGCTAATTGGCAGCAATTCTCAGATGAACAGATCAGCCACAAAAATACCTTAAAAATGTTTGATACCTCCAGTTACCATTCTTTGTAAAAACAGGAAACAAGCAAACGAAAATCACATGAGAACATTCTAATTTTCCTGCTGCTTCTACCTTTCTTAATATTTGGAACAAGGGGTGCCTGGGTGGCTCAGCTGGTTACATGACTGCCTTTGGCTCAGGTCATGATCCTGGAGTCCCTGGATCAAGACCCACATCAGGCTCCCTGCTCAGCGGGAAGCCTGCTTCTCCCTCTCTCACTCCCCCTGCTTGTGTTCATTCTCTGGCTGTGTTTCTCTCTGTCAAATAAATAAGTAAAATCTTTAAAAAAATATTTGGAACAAAGTGCAGAAAATGAATGCACTTCAATAAGTATATGGATTGCTTATGCTAGTCCAAAGAGTTGTTCAGCTTTTTGTTCTTTACTTGAAGATTTATTTTGCCATATTTTAATTGAAAGATCCCTGATTTTAGCATAAGAATATCTGCGTTCATGTCTCAGATCCTGGTCTTGCTGGTCTTAGTTTCTTTAGCAATTATACAATTAATAACAGCTAACTTCTGGATGTGAGAATTAAGGAGAAACCTGAAGGCAATAATGTAGTTTAGTAATGTAAGTACTGTGTTTTTTTTTAACTTTTAGGATATTATTTCTTTATTAATAATAAACCTCGGGGCGCCTGGGTGGCTCAGTTGGTTAAGCAACTGCCTTCGGCTCAGGTCATGATCCCAGAGACCCGGGATCGAGCCCCACATCGGGCTCCCTGCTCAGCGGGATGCCTGCTTCTCCCTTTCTCATTCCCCCTGCTTGTGTTCCCTCTCTAGCTGTGTTTCTCACTGTCAAATAAATGAAATCTTTAAATAATAATAATAATAATAATAATAATAATAATAATAAACCTCATGAGATTCCCAGACTCTTTTAGAGGGCTATCTATCTCCAGAGAAGCATGAGTCTATGTGGACAAAGGGAGGTTGTGCACCTTCTCAGGAGTATGTCCAAATCATAAAAGGCTCGGGAGAAACCAGTCCCAGGAGCTTCTTTCTGATTGCAGGAGTGGTCAAAGACAGTGGGTCATAGCCCATGTGTAGCAAGACCAAGAGCACTGGTGGAGAAAGGACAGAAAATGTCATCTGCCAAAGAGATGAGCATAGCACTTTTCCTCTCTCCAGTTTCCCATCAGTCCCTATAACTAACATTACTTTTACCTCTGTGTGCCCTTTGGCCTCCTGAGTCTGCTCCTTTCTTTTTCAGATTCACCAATAAAAAGTTCCCTCGGATTTCCCTTCTCTTTTTCCTACCTTCCTGCAAACCAGATTCTACTCTGCGTTCATTGCCTCAAGGAAGGGTTTGGAAAGGCAGTGTAGCCTGCCAGGCACTGGCTCTGTTTCTGAAGC
Source organism: Spilogale gracilis (assembly GCA_004023965.1). Taxonomy (NCBI): domain Eukaryota; kingdom Metazoa; phylum Chordata; class Mammalia; order Carnivora; family Mephitidae; genus Spilogale; species Spilogale gracilis. Next base: position 10,911 of record PITA01001848.1, on the reverse strand, counting down.
CTGAACCATGAGGGAGAAGGGTGAAGTGTCCTGGGTAGGGTATGGGGATTATAGGAAAGCATGAAGATGAAGGAGGTGAATATGCCCAAGGTTAATGCAGAAGAGGGTCTTCCCTCTGCTTCCCTACCCAATGCATTGAAAAGTGTCCTCTGGGCTGAGGGCTGGGTTGATAGGGAATAGGAAAGATGTAGATGGCAATGAGAGCAGAAAAGGTATCAGGTCTGATAGGACAGTTCTGCACCCTACTTCAGAAGTAGGGCCTGGGAGCCCCTGTAGCTGCAGAGAATTTGGAGGGGCTGGAGAGCAAGGGACTTCTGCAAATTTCCTTTATGACCATGGTCCTGGGAGGCCACAAGAAGCTAGATGAGTTATGTCTGAGCAAGATATCTCACAAGATAGGCCACAGAGAGCCTGGCTGAGAATCTTGTGTCCCATTGTGGCTCAGAAACTTCATAATGAGTCATAAATGGAATAGAGAAATGAAGCCCAAAAAGGGACACATGGACAGAAATCTCAGGGTATACATAAGGGACCGAGGAGCAAATGGAGTGAAGCACATTCCCTCTAACACCTGTGACTCAAGGACCAGGAGATACCCTCTCTTCTCTCCCTTGTCCCATGGCTTTGGCACTAAATAATCTCTTTGGAACCGAAAAACTACCTTGGACAAATGCCAAGTAGAGTCCCATTGACTCAGATTACATTTTTGCCATCCAAGCAGAATGAGGATTCATTAAAATTTGAATAGAAAATTTTATAATTTTTGCACACTTGAATTGGTGCAATAAAATTCACATGTACTTCACCACCACACCATGTCTATCCCTTCTATCTTACTCTACTTGGTGTGAGCCCTTAGGACTGGCTTAATTATGGTGTAGAAAGTATTGCTGAGCCAACCATTTGCCTGGCTCTGCATTAGGTGTGGGGCATATCCACATAATGAAGGTGTGGTTGGTGGTAGGGAGCTTCTAAGAAGGCCTCAGTGGTCCCTATTTCCTGGTACATATGACCATATCCTCCCCATTTGGGTATGGACTGGACCTAGTGACTCACTTTTAGAAAAAAAAAATGGCAGAAGTGATGGGATACCACTTCTGATATTAGATTATAAGACTGTGACTTCCATTTTGCTCACTCTCTCCATTTGCTCTTCCGGCTTGTTTTGAGGGAAGCCAGCTGCAATGTTGTAAGCTGCCCCCATGAATAGGTCCAGGTAGACATGAACTGATGTCTCTGACCAATGGCCATGGAGGGGCACTTGGTTTCTTCCCATGTCGGAACTTTAGATGATTCAGCCCCGACACCTTGATTGTAGCCATGGGAGAGACCCTAAGCCAGAGTCACCCAGCTAAGCCACCTGGATTCCTTACCCTCAGAAACTACAGATTATAAATATTTCTTTTTTATCTTAAGATGCTAAACTTTGGGATTATTAGTTATATAGCAATTGATATATAATACATGCTCCTTGCCTTCCAGTAACTCTTGTTCTAGGATGAGATTTCTTTAGAAAGAGCATCCCTGAGAATAAATATTTAAAAGCTTGACATAATGGTATAGATTCTGTTAGGCTTCAGAAGGTGGGAAAGAAAGCAAAGGAGACTCAGAACACTGAACAGGCAATAATAGCTTTTGAGATCTGTGATGAGTTCCCTCTAGCCAACACATTCCCTTTAACTACAAAATTTCATTTTCTTGAAATGAAAATATTGGCATTTTCACTTGATGGTTGGCAGAAGTTGGAGAAGTAGCACTGCATGGTAGAGTTAAGAAAGCTGGGCTGTTCTACTGTTGAATTTAGCTCAAACAAACAACTATTTTGGGGGGTGCCACTCTGTACTCATGTACATCTCATATAGATTTTTCTGCCCCAATTCTCTGCTCTATGTTCCACTGAACAGACCTTTACTGAGGGCATTTTGCTAAGAAGGGCTGTACCTATGAGTGACATCCTTAGTCCTTATCCCTTCTGTGAGGTGGGGAACTTTGAGTGACTGGCTCTCATCTGCCATCATTCCAGTTACAACAAATTTAGGTGCTACTTTACTGAAAATGCAAAGGGATAGTGGTGATAGTGGTAGGTAGGAAGGAGAAATTGGATAACTATCATTCCTCCTGAAGAGCCTCAATTCAGCACTCAGCCCAAACATTGGGAGTGGAGCGATCTTTTTTATTCTGCTACTTTTAGCTGAAGGATACCAAAGTCATTATGAAGGTATACTCCTTTCTCATCCAAATATCATGTTCCAACAAAAGCAACCCTGAGTACCTAGATAATTTTTCTTCAGACTGACTTTTCCCTTGGGTATGTTCATATTGGAACACTATTTCTGGTTCTTCATTGCAAGAGAGTTGAGAAGATGCATCAGACTGAAGGAGAACTCTGGAATCAATTATAAACGAATTAGCTTGAATAATTTCCTCATTCTTTGGATTTTTTTCTCCCTTCTGTATTGGCAAATCCCCATGCACACTGCACTTGGGTGCAGTCAAGCTGCTACAACTTTCTGATAATTGCCTCAGATGTTGGAAGTCCTGGGGAGTACCAGTAGTCGGGAACCATTTCTACAGAAATACCGCTGAGATCTGTGGAACTTTGTAAATCTTATCAGAATACTTTATATTTCATCTTGTCTGTCCAACTAGCTTACTGTTTGTTATGTATAATGTTTTAGAGATAGCCCATTCCTGGACAAAACGTGCATTTTTGTCTGCAGAGTATCAACTCCTTTGTTTTCTATTACCAGCACTCTGATTTTCTATGGGGATAAATCCCAGTCTCAGTCCAGATGATTAGGATGGGACTGATTCCACTGTTGGCTCTAGAGGAGGACAAGGGACTAGGAATGGGCATTCATGGCACTGTCTCACCTGGTCTCAGTGATTAGTTTAGGATTGACATGGGACCCAATGCAGATCAGACATAGCCACTTTCAGGACTACCATTAGAAGGGTTGGAACAAAAGCATGTTCTGGTTTGGGGTTGATGTTATATAGTTTTCCTGTGATAACAAGGAGAGTGCTTGTCAGTGAGTGAGGACAACATAGAGGAAAAAAGGTGAGAGACAGAAAAAAAGAGAGGAGTTTTAAGTCACTACATTTTTTTTTCACCTTTTTTGTTTTGTCTTGTCTAAAGAAATTTAAGCTTTCTATAATTTTCATCTTGAAGAGTCTTGATATGCTAGACAGCAATCTGCCATGGGCCCTGCATCTTCTTGCTGGTATGTCATAAATTCAGGCCCTGAATGATCTTCTCTTGAGACATTTCTCAGGATTGTGTTTGCACCAAGCAACCTGAGAGATGACATAACCTCTGTCTCAAAGAGCAGGTTCCTTCTACTTGCTGCAAATGTGGTGGCTCCCCCAGGTTCAATATGTGTGAAGACATTCATCTAGGCCCACCTATGTTGCCCCATGGGACTTGGGGGGCATGAAGAACAGACACAAACCAACAGAATGTTTATGCTTTACTGGTTGTAACTGCCAGAGACTTTTGTCTCTGACCCATGCATCTTGTGTCTTCTGCCAATAGCCATGAAAAAATAACAGGCTAACTTATTAGCTTGAGAAGTAAGGTGAAATTCCAGACCTTTACCACTTGTTGACATTGTATAGCTCCTTCTGGCTTCCCTTGGACAGTGAGTGTTACATGACAGCTTGGCCAGGAGCACATGCTTGACAGGAAGACAGACTGTGTTGAGTCCTGGCACTGCCACTGACTATCTGTGTGTCTGTTAGCAAGTTACCCTGTCAGCCCTTCTGTTTTCTCCTAAGTGGAATGGGGATATTATTGCCAAGTACCCTGACTTTTCATGAGGACTGGGTAAGAAAATACTTATAATGCCCTTGACACAGAACTTGGCATAGAGTAAGCTTGGTAAGTGTTAGCTATTATTAAATACTGAGTAATGGCATTTGGTATATTATTTTAGAAATATTTCAAAATAGGTTCTCATTACAAAAGGGAAAATTTTCATTGCTGAAAAATTGGGAAACACTTATCAGAAAAATAGGAAAAGTCTTAACAATTATAATTCCATTCAGATACCCACTATTATACCCGTGGTTACTATATTTCTAGAATGTATGTGTGTGTGTGTGTATGTGTGTGTGTGTGTGGGTGTGTGTGTGTATGTGTGTGTGGGTGGGTGTGTGTGTCTGTATTCTGTCTGAGGCAGGATCATAATGTACACATTATTTTGTTATCTGTTTTCCCTTACTTAATATGTCATGACCACCTTTCTAGTTTATACTTCTGTAGCTTTCGACTAAAAACAATTATAAAATAGTCATATATACAAAAGGATATAAGTAGCATAGAAATTATTAATAAGAGGAATAAAATGAATACCTGGGAACCCACCATGAAAATTAAACAAAAGAATATCACTGAAACTCCTGGTCAAATTGTCCTGTCTGCTCCTCTTGCCCCCAGAATACCAAGATTCTGAATTTTCTATTTATTATTCTCTTAGAATTTGCATAGTTTTACCATACATATATATATTAATAAACATATCATTTGGTTTGCTCATTTTAGTACTTAATAGACACAGTATTATGTGGCATGTATTTTATCTAACTTGCTTTTTTTATGCTTGGCATATATCCTTGAGGTCCATCCATGTTGATTCATGAAGTTGTTCATTTTTCAGGAATGTGTGATATTCCCATGTAGAAAGATGCCATGATTTAGTCAATGGCATCTGACTAAATCACCAAAGAAATATATCTGGTGAAAGCCATCTTTTACCTCCATTGGCAGGTGCTTCAGACTGGGGGTAAGGGATAGAAGTCTCATCTTACCCCAAGCCTTTTACTCCCAACCCAATTGAAGGTTTCCCAGTGCCAAGTGGGCTGATTCAAACCATGAAGGTCCCATGGGTATCATAGAGGAGATCTTCACAAGCACAGAGGAGGAAAAGGAGGATCAAGTGTCTGGGACTGTGGACACAAGACAGCCTAGATGTCACAGGTACATTGCAAAGAGTCCACTGTGGGAAAATGTAGAAAAAAAGACATTTTTCTATAAGAACATATGACCAGAGAGATGCCATATTGATTAGGTTGAGATTGCCTCTGCCTAAGGAAAAGCATGGAAAAGATCATACAATTTAACACAACCTATGTGGGTTGAGTGTTGGGAAACAGACACTCTATTACATTACTAGTGGGATTATAAATTAGCAAAACCTTCATGGATTGTCATTTGGCCAAATCTACAGTAATTTAAAAAGCATCTACCCTTTGATCCAAATATTAAATTTCTAGGAGTTTATCTCATAGATATGTAAGATTATATATGTACATAGTAACTTACTAAAGCATTATTTATGATAATAAAATATTGAAACAATCTTAGAACTTGTGATAATAAAATCTGAAATAAAACATTTAAACAATATATGCACATAGTTATTGCAGAATTATTTATGATAATAAAATATTGAAACAATCTACAGTGGATTCGATAAATTACGGTTTATCCATCCCATGGAAAATAATACAGATGTTACAGAGAATCAGACAATTTTTAAGGTACTAGTCCTATATGAACTCTAAGTTTTATTAAATGAAAAAACAAAGTGCAGCAGTTTCAAAAAGAAAATGCATGTGTGTGTACTGGCTGACTACACATAAAATATCCCCAGTTACCATGGCTGATTCTGGGGATCAGGATATAGAGGATAGAAATGGAAGAAATAGATATTATTGTTACCTTTTTGTGGATTTAAACTTTTGTATCATGTGAAGGTATCAATGAGCCAAAGAGTAAGTTAAATGACATTGAAAGGAACTGAGAGACTGGAGCCGAAGAGAGGAAGGTAAAGGAGAGAAGATGCTTGTGGCTATAGGTGGGATCTTTCCAGAGAGGCAAAGGGACTGATCAGTCCCGAAACAGGACTACTGGAAGATACACTGGTGAAGGGGATGTCTGAGGAGTGGTACAGATAGTTGGGGTAGTATATGGTTTTCTGCCAGGACACCCTCTGCCCAAGTACACCTTTACTCAGTGCTATCTTTGAAGTTGGATTCTTTTTCTTTCATTACATGTTTTTTATTTGCTCTTTTCAATCATAAGTTGTAACAGGAATACTCACACTAATAGTAAAATAATAGTAACACTGATATTGAAGAATGTTTCTTACTTTAGCATTTACAATGACGAACATTAAGCACTTTCCATGCATGATCTCATTTAATTCCTGTATGAAGTTGGGGATATTATTATTCTCATCTTATAGATAAGGAACCCAAGGCACAAAACTAGCAAGTAACTTATGTTCAAGATTATGTAAGTGATGGCACTGACATTTTTTTGTTAAGGTGGAGCCCAATGCAGGGTTTCAATTCTTGACCCTGAGATCAAGACTGAGCTGAGATCATGAGTTGGATGCTGTTTGATCACTTGAGCCACCCAGGAGCCCCTGATAACAATAAAATTTGGACTTTATATTTTGCATTCAAAGACTGTGCTTTAAACCACTTTGCTACCTTCTTTTTCTTATGAATAAGAAATCCGTTTGGGGCTCCTGGGCGGCTCAGTTGGTTGGGCGACTTCCTTTGGGTCAGGTCTTGATCCTAGAGACCTGGGATCGAGCACCGCATCGGGCTCCCTACTCAGGCAGGAAGCCTGCTTCTCCCTCTCTCACTCCCCCTTCTTGTGTTCCCTCTCTAGCTGTGTTTCTCTCTGTCAAATACATAAATAAAATCTTAAAAAAATATGTTAGAAGATGTCATAGCTTGAGTGTGTGCCCACACACACATGTTCCATCTAACTTCACATGTTAACTGTGTGCAAATATTTAGGTGGAGCTAGGATAAGACAGTGGCATAGAAGTTATAATCTTGGTCACCCAGGAAAAATAGAGAGAAATTAGGACAATAGGCAGGGTGATCATTTGGGGAATATTAGGAAGAAAGATGCCTGCGACCTGACAGCCAAGCAGGTGTTCTTGCCATTCCTATTAAGCTGCTGGGAGTTCCCAGAATGTGAAACTGAGGAGGAAATCAAATAAATATTTTGCTGACTTCACTAACTTGTAGAAGTATTTTCAAAACTCCAAGGAGATTACTCACTATTCAGAGGCTCTGAGACTCTATGTGATATTTCAGAGATAATGTGTTAACCCAATGCAGTTACAAATTATCCCAGAGCTAAGATGAGCCAAGCTGTTTCAGTGCACATGGGGGGACTAAGGATCCAGTATTTTCCCTGAAGACTAGTTCTTTTTTTTCTTTTCTCATATTATTCCAACAAGGCTGATTCCAGTAAGTTTATGAGAACAATTCAAGGCTTATTTTCTCAGCCTTTCTTCCAGAGGAGCTAGGGTAATGTCTGTGCCTTCATTACCACTAAGGGAGAAATTTTATTTCTTTATTGTTCCCCATACTAAATTTTGATTTATTTGAACAGCAAGTTTCTAGTCAGTTACTTGTATTTTTTTATATAATAATAATTTATTTTATTTTTTTAGTGTTCCAAGATTCATTGTTTATACCCCACACCCAGTGCTCCATGCAATTTGTGCCCTCAATACCCACCACCAGACTTACCCGTCCCCCCACCCCCTCCTTTCCCAAACCCTCAGTTTGTTTCTCAGAATCAAAAGTTTGTCATGCTTCATCTCCCTAATTTACCCCAGTTCACATTTGCTTTTCTTCTCCCACTATCCTCCATGTTACTCCTTATGCCCCACAAGTAAGTGAAACCATAAGATACTTGATTTTCTCCACTTGGCTTATTTCACTCAGCATTATCTCTTCCAATCCAGTCCATGTTGCTACAAAAGTTGGGTATTCATCCTTTCTGATGGAGGCATAGTATTCCATTGTATATATGGACCATATCTTTGTCCATTCGTCTCGTGAAGGCACCTTAGTTCTTTCCACAGTTTGGCAATTATGGCCATTGCTGCTATGAACATTAGGGTACATATGGCCCTTCTTTTCACTACATCTGTATCTTTAGGGTAAATACTCAATAGTGCCATTGGAGGGTCATAGGGTAACTCTATTTTTAATTTTTAAGAAATCTCCACATTGTTTTCCAAAGCGGCTAAACCAACTTGCATTCCCACCAACAGTGTAAGAGGGTTCCCCTTTCTCCACAGCCTCTCCAACACTGCTGTTTCTTGTCCTGTTAATTTTGGCCATTCTGACTGGTGTAAGGTGGTATCTCAATGTGATTTTGATTTGAATTTCCCTGATAACTAATATTGATGAACATTTTTTCATGTGTCCATTAGCCATTTGTATGTCTTCCATGGAGAAGTGTCTGCTCATATCTCTTGCCCATTTTTTGATGTGATCATCTTTTTTTTGGTTGTTGAGTTTGAGGAGTTCTTTATGGATCTTGGATATCAGCTCTTTGTCTGTAGTGTCATTTGCGAATATCTTCTCCCATTCTGTGGGTTGCCTCTTTGTTTTGTTGACTGTTTCCTTTGCTGTGCAAAAGGTATTAATTTTGATGAGTCCCAAAAGTTTATTTTCACTTTTGTTTCCTTTGCCTTTAGAGATGTGCCTTGAAAGAAGTTGCTGTGGCTGATGTCAAAAAATTACTGCCTATGTTCTCCTCTAGGATTTTTTTTTAAAGATTTTATTTATTTGACAGAGAGAAACACAGCCAGAGAGGGAACACAAGCAGGGGGACTGAGAGAGGGAGAAGCAGGCTTCCCGCCAAGCAGGGAACCCGATGTGGGACCCGATCCCGGGTCTCCAGGATCATGACCTGAGCCGAAGGCAGTCGCTTAACCAACTGAGCCACCCAGGCGCCCTCCTCTAGGATTTTGATAGATTACTGCCTCACATTGAGGTCTTTTATCCATTTCGAGTTTGATCTTTGTGTATTTTAAGAGAATGGTTGAGTTTCATTCTTCTATACATAGCTATCCAATTTTCCCAGCACCATTTATTGAAGTGACTGTCTTTTTTCCACTGGATATTTTTTCCCACTTTGTCGAAGATTATTTGACCACAGAGTTGAGGGTACATATATGAATCTCTACTCTGTTCCATTGGTCTATGTGTCTGTTTTTGTGCCAGTACCATGCTGTCTTGGTGATCAAAACTTTGTAATAAAGCTTGAAATCAGGTAACGTGATGCCCCCAGCTTTGTTTTTCTATTTCAACATTTCCTTAGCAATTCAGGGTCTTTTCTGGTTCTATATAAATTTTAGGAATGTTTGTTCCAGCACTTTGAAAAATATTTGTGGAATTTTGATTGGGATGGAATTGAAAGTATAGATTTCTCTGGGCAGTATAGACATTTTAACTATGGTTATTCTTCTGATCCATGAGCATGGAATGCTTTTCCATCTTTTTGTGTCTTCTTCAGTTTCTTTCATGAATGTTCTGTAGTTCCTCAAGTACAGATCATTAACTTCTTTGGTTAGGTTTATTCCAAGGTATTTTATGAATTAGAAACAAGAGATACAGTAGAACACATTAATGAAACTAGGAGCTGGTTCTCTGAAAACATTAAAAGATTGATAAACCATTGCCAAAATAATCCAAAAGAAAAAAGACCAAAATTAATAAAATTGTGAATGAAAGGGAAGAGATCATGACTAACACTAAGAAAACAGAAACAATTATTGGAAATTATTATCAATAACTATATGGTAATAACTTAAGCAACCTGGAAGATATGGATGGATTCCTGGAAAACCTATAAACTTCCAAGACTAAAATAGGAAGAAATTGACAACCTGAATAGACTAATGTTTAATAATGAGATTGAAGCAGTGATCAAAAACCTCCCAGAAAACAAGAGCCCAGGACCTGATGAATTCCCTGGGGAATTCTACCAAACATTCAAAGAAGAAATAATACCTATTCTCCTGAAGCTGTTTCAAAAAATGGAAACAGAAGGAAAACTTCCAGATGCTTTCTATGAAGCCAGCATTACTTTAATCCCCAAACCAGACTCCATCAAAAAGCAGAATTTCAGATCAATATCCCTGGATATGGATGCCAAGATTCTCAACAAGATCCTAGCTAATAGGATCCCACAGTACATTAAAATGATTATCCACCATGACCAGGTGGGATTTATTCCTGGGACGCAAGGGTGGTTCAACATTCACAAATCAATCAATGTGATAGAACAAATCAATAAAAGAAGAGAGAAGAACCACATGGTCCCCTCAATTGATGCAGCAAAAGCATTTGACAAAATACAACATCTGTTCCTGATTAAAACTCTTCAAAGTATCGGGATAGAGGGAACATTCCTCAACCTCATAAAATCTATCTATGAAAAACCCCCAGTGAATATTGTTCTCAATAGCCTTCCCACTGATATCAGGAACAAGACAAGGATGCCCTCTCTCACCGCTGTTATTCAACAAAGTGTTAGAAGCCCTAGCAACAGCAATCAGACAACAAAAAGAAATAAAAGGTATTCAGATTGGCAAAGAAGAAGTCAAATTATCTTTGCTGGTGACATGATACTTTATATGGAAAACCCAAAAGACTCTACCCCCAAACTACTAGAACTTATACAGCAATTCAGTAATGTGGCAGGATACAAAATCAATGCACAGAAATCAGTTACATTCTTATACACTAACAATGAAAATATAGAAAGGGAAATTAGAGAACTGATTCCATTTACTGTAATTACTTGCATTCTTACCAACACCAACACTTTTCAACTCTGGCTTGAAAGGAAAGAATACTCTAGACTTGAGTTGTTATATACTGTATCCAGCAGCTTGTGTGGAAATTAAGCACCTGTAACAAGGCTAGTATGAACTGAGCTTTCTCTAAGTGTAAAACTATTGTGGTTTGAAGCCGTACTATGAAAAAAAGAATGTAACAGACCTCAAACTTTTGTGTCGATTATTTGTTGAAATAATAATATAGGCCATCCTTGTTTTGCATGACTGTGAAGAACCATAAAAG